>JADBJO010000006.1:907500-915000 GCA_016801955.1 Conus betulinus | reverse complement strand
TGGGAGGGTAGTACGGTTGAGGGTTAGTGGGTGTGGTGAGAGGGTAGTACGTTTAGGGGTAGGATGAGAGGTTAGTAGTACGTTTAAGGTTTGATGGGCTAGAATGGATAGAGAGGATGGCAAGGGGAGGGGGTAGAAACGTTTCAGGGTCGGTGGTAGGGGAGGGGGGGTACATTTAAGAGTTGGCGCTCTGGAATCAAGGGAAGGGTGGGAGAATTTATTTTGGGGACTGGGAGGAGGGTGGAGTCATTTGAATGGTGGTGGCGACGTAGGAACTTAATACGTTTCAGGCTTGGTGGACTGAAGGGGTTAGGGTAGTCGTTTCAGGGCTGGTGGACTGAAGGGGTTAGGGTAGTCGTTTTAGGGCTGGTGGACTGGTGGAAGTGATACAGTTGACGCCTGGCTGAGGAGTGGGTTACTTGTGTGAGGGTTGATGGGGTGGGGGGGAAAGAGGAGTTGTACTATGGTGGAATATAGGACTCGGGGAGTGGTGGTACGTTGGTGGGGCTGGGAGAGGGGTTGTGGTAGTACATTTTAAAGTTTGTTGGGTTGGGAGAGTGGGAGGGAGTAGTACGTTAGAGGGGCTGGGCGGTGGAATGTTGGTTATTACGTTTAAGGGTTGGTGGGTTGTGGGGAGGTGTAGTACGCTGGAGGGCTTGTGGCCTTGGGGAGGGAGCAGTTCGTTTGAGGCTTGGTGGGCTGAGGGAGGGGAGGGAGTGATACATTGAAGAAATAGTTGGCTGGGGCAGGGTCGTAGTACATTGGAGGAATGGTGAGCTTTGAGATGGTGTGTGTGTGTGTGTGTGTGTGGGGGGGGGGGTATTGTACGTTTGAGGCTTGGTGAGCTAGAGGGGAGGCAGTACGTTTGAGGGGCGGTAGGATGGGGGAGGAGGAGTGCGTTTCATGGGTGGTGGCCTAGACGTGTGTGTGTGTGTGTGTGTGTGTGTGTGTGTGTGTGTGTGTGTGCGTGCGTCTGTGTGTGTGTGTGTGTGTGTGTGTGTGTGTGTGTGTGTGCGTGTGTGTGTGTGGTGTGTGTGTGTGTAGTTTGTTTTAGGGCTGATTCGCCGGTTGTTTGTTCGGAAAATGTAATTACACTGTCAGGAGGGAAGTTGGTGGGGGGGAGGTAGGGGTTATGGGTGCTCCCTTAGCGTGCCCATTTCTTGCTATGTTGTATTTCACCCGCATCACCTCACATCTGTATAAGAAAAATCTTTCCACATAAGCAAGGCCGTCCTTCTTCCTCGCTTTGTACCTCCTGCAACTTCTTATTCTGCTTCCTCTAAGGCTTTCCCTCCGAACCCTGCAGGACTGATAGTTAACGTTTTTAATCTTGTTTTATTTTGTTTTGCTTCGTTTTTTTTGCTCAGCTATTTGGCTATTGCCGTTGCAAAAGGTTGGGCCATTTTGATCATTCTGAAAACAGGTCTTTCTCAAGATCATTTTGGAAACAGGTCTTTCTCTTAATCATTTTGGAAACAGGTCTTTCTCTTAATCATTTTGGAAACAGGTCTTACTCATGACCATTTTGGAAACAGGTCATTCTCTTGATCATTTTAAGAAACAGGTCGTTCTGCTGATCGTTTTGGAAACAAGTCATTCGCTTGATTATTTTGGAAACAAGTCATTCCCTTGATAATTTTGGAGGCGGATCATGTATGGAAAGGAGCCCATGGTCTTTCTGAAAACGGGACCATCTGTTAAATAATTTCAAAACAGGCCGCTCTCTCGATTATTTTGAAAATAGGAAAAAAAAACCTTCGCTTTTGGAAACGTGCAATTCGCTTGATCATTTAGGTGAATAGACTTTTTGGAAAGGGGCCTTTTTCGTGATCATTTTGGAAACGGGTCCTTTTATTAATTGTTTTTGAAACGGACCTTTTGTTTAGATCATTTTGATAACAGATCCTTCCCATAATTATTGCGTAAGTGCTCACGCGCACTTTCTTTGGCACATACTGTAAGCCGAAAAAGTGCATCATTTCATTGATAAAGCAGTTGTGTTTACAGTTCGCCACGGAAACTGTTTATGGACACATTAAAACAGCTTGTGCAGATACTGACACATTACAGCAGACACAGAAAATCCAGTCACAGCTACGCAGAAATGTGCTTTTTTTTTTTTTTTTTTTTTTTTTTTTGACTATTCCTGAGAGAGAGAGAGAGAGAGAGAGAGAGAAAAAACAACCGCCTCTGCTTTCTTTGACAGCGACAGAATTACGGGAAAAGGTGAAAGGATAGCAATACGCGCGCAGTGCGTTCTCTTCGCTGATTTTTTTTTTATACGATTTGGCTTTGTTGGCCAGCTTTGACCAACCGGGCTGCTGCGACGGGGATGTGTATCAACACTGCGGCAAAAAGCTTTTCTCTCCAGGCCAAAACACAAATAATGAACACACAAAACTGGATGTAAAGTGGCGCAGATTGAATATACGATACAAAGCTAGCAAGTAGATTTTCGACAAATACGTCTTCTTCGGACTTTGAAAATAACAGACACAAAATCTCCAGGCCTCTCACAGTCCTGTAAATCGTGCAAACCAGCAGTTTGGAATGAAAAATAATAGAGATCAGAGTGATGTTCTATGCCGATGACCAGGCCGTCTTCAAACAGGCCACTCGTTTTGCACACATTCTTATCTTTAAAAGGTGAAGAAACTCAGTGATGCATTCCGTGTCATGTGCCACTCACAATTGTTGTTGTTGTCGTACCCTGGCTAAAAGACTCCAGGGATCATCCGAACAGCCGAAGTACTTGAACACTGTGGTACAAATGCATCAGCTGAGGATGAGAACATTACGTGTGTGACCATTTTTGATTACCCCGCCGCGTGGGCAGCCACACTCCGACTTCGGGGGATTTTGGAGACTGATAATGTTATGCTAGGAGCTTGTCACAACTGAAGACAATCCCCGCATAACTATGCAGAGCACAACAACATTTTGATGTAGCCTTGGTGTTCTAGCCTACGTCGACTGGCCTGACATAGCCTTAAGCAGGTGAAACATATCCTTCTAGAGTGTTCGGACTTATGTGATGCGAGACATAAAACACTTTACAGTAGACTCCATGAAAACCTTGTTCAGAGATGTCCCACCTGATGTGATTTTTGAATTTCTGATTGACATTTTTCATCTAATCCAAGATTTTATGGAGGAAAGATTTTCAACAAAATTTCCAGTGTGTTTTTGGAAGGTGCTTTTTAAAGAGATGTGTGAATGAGTTGTTTTTTTTTTTTTTTTTAATGACTTTCGGGTTAACTCAACACGGTGACAGCCCTGATATGACCCTTTGCGGTCGGCTGGGCTATAAGCAACATTACCTTTACAATGACCAGAACCTAACAAAGAACTTGGTGGCATGCTTCACGGTCGCGATAAGACACCGAGAGCTGCATTCACGGAAGACAAAAACAGCCGGAAGGCCTAGGGGGGCTGAGCTGAATGCGAACGAATCTTGGGATGGTTTTAATGATTGTGTCCTCACGTGTGCAGCAAGCACGAATGATTCTCTGTATGTTGTCTATAGCCCAGCTGATCGGGGGTGGGGAAGCAGGATTGCGTAAATTCATCTGTGATCAATAAGTTCAATGTTTGAGCCAAAATGTTAACGTTTTACTGTGAGACTGTCTTTTACAGGGAATTGTCCAGCTTCTCCTAACACCAACACAGGCGGTGTGCTTTTGTTCACTCTTACTGTTATTTCTATTAAAAAACGTGGCTATATTTTTTCTGCTAAAGGAGGATCGGGGAAGGGACGGGGGGAGGGGGAGACATTCCATGGTACAGACGTTTCTCAAAAACTGGTTCTTATCGGCAACATTGTGAGAGCCATAGTCATAGTGCCGCAGGTTTGATAGATGTTGCGCATGATATTGACAGTTGCCTAATGCTTGCTTTAGGGTAGCAATCTGCCTAATTTGCACATTACAGCTAGCAGACGGATTCGCCCTGTACAGGGAAAGTGTTGTAGTAGTGTAAACGTAACTCTCCGCAGTATGTGTTACATATTAGACAAAGCCTAAGAGTTAGGCTTTAGAGCACATATCAGTCATAGTCTGGACATTTAGACACATTTGAAAAACACACAATTTATATCTTTCACAACTAGCATATACAGGGAATGAGAGTCTATACTTTTAGAATACGTAGACGTTATGATCTCCACATTTTGAATACATTGCAAATTAAAAGTATTCACGCCTAGAATACACAAGGATTATAGTCTACATATTCAGAGTACGCAAACTATAGCTGTGACATTTAAAATGTGTAAGAGAAAGTATCGTTTACCATTTAGAATGCTAGGAAATCATAGGCTACGCTTTACAACATACACAGATCATAGTCTACATATTTAGAATACAGGGAAATCATAGTCTGCACATAAACGAATTATAGACGTCACAATCAGAATACACATGGCATTACAGAATGTACGTTTGTGATACACAGGAAAGTATTGTCCCAAGTTAAGAATACAAAGAAATTATAGTCTACAGATTAAGAACAAAGAGGAAATTAGGTGTGCACATTCAGGATATCAAGGAAACGGTAGTGTCTACATCAACAATATACAGCACAATGTAGTGTTTACATTTAAAGTACATGGGAAACAGTCTACCATACGGTTAAAATACATTTAAATTATGAATTACACGTTTAAAATACACTAGTCTAGAAGTTGAGTGCACAGAAAATTATAGTCTGCATTTTCAGAATATATAGAAGTCATCACCTATATATTTAGAAAGCACAGGATGTTAATAGAATACTCATTCAGAATGCACAAATCATAGTGTGCATATTTAGAACACACAGGAAGTTATGGTCTACGCAACTAGAATTTACAAGGGGCACATAGTCTA
This sequence comes from Conus betulinus, assembly GCA_016801955.1. NCBI lineage: Eukaryota > Metazoa > Mollusca > Gastropoda > Neogastropoda > Conidae > Conus > Conus betulinus. Next base: position 910,135 of record JADBJO010000006.1, on the reverse strand, counting down.
TGCAGGACAAGAGGAGTTTTATTTTTGTTTTCGCTAGCCAGCCTGACTAACAGATACAAAAAAAGGTAGCCCGAGACTTGGACTTATTGTCACATCTTTTTTCTTTTTCTTTTTTCTTTTGTTATTTTCATTTTCAACGGGACGTAGGCACAGAAATCAAAAGCAAACCGAGGTCAACAGTTTATCCAGAAATCCCTGTCAAGCTGTTCGTTCCTGCATTGCTCAGTGCTATAGGTAGGATCGTTCTTGCATTGCTCAGTGCATTGCTCAGTGCTATAGGTAGAATCGTTCTTGCATTGCTCAGTGCTATAGGTAGAATCGTTCTTGCATTGCAGTGCTAGTGCTATAGGTAGAATCGTTCTTGCATCGCTCAGTGCTATAGGTGGAATCGTTCTTGCATTGTTCAGTGCTATAGGTAGAATCGTTCTTGCATTGCTCAGTGCTACAGAGACAGAATGATGACAAACCACTGTCAAGCTGTTCGTTCTTGCATTGCTCAGTGCTATATGTAGGACGATGTCATAATTATTTCCTTCAACGCACAATGGCTATGCCCAGTGCCAGGGTCCGTTTCTTGTCATTCAATCCCCTACACCACTCCCATCCCTTCCTTCTCCCCTCTCTATCTCTCTCAGTTCCCAAACACATGCTGTTACCCCCCCCCTCTCCCCCCCTCTGTCTCTTTCCCTCTCCTTCGCTTCCTTCCTCCCTCGCTCCATCCCATTCTTTAATCTCAGCGCATTGTATTGTATAGGCATGCAAGGATTACAAGAAGGCGGAGAGAGGCGTTCCGAACACCGGACGGCACGTGCAACGCGAGAGACAATTTGGGGGCGGCTTTCTCTCCTGTCAAGAGGCTGCTGCCAGCTCGTTACGGAGGTAACAGACTTGACATCACGGCCAGCCATCCCGCCTCCCTCCATACAGTTTCTGTATCAGCATAGAAGTAACAGACTTGACATCACACCCAGCCATCCCGCCTCCCTCCATACAGTTTCTGTATCAGCATAGAAGTAACAGACTTGACATCACGGCCAGCCATCCCGCCTCCCTCCATACAGTTTCTGTATCAGCATAGAAGTAACAGACTTGACATCACACCCAGCCATCCCGCCTCCCTCCATACAGTTTCTGTATCAGCATAGAAGTAACAGACTTGACATCACACCCAGCCATCCCGCCTCCCTCCATACAGTTTCTGTATCAGCATAGAAGTAACAGACATCACACCCACCCCCCCCCCGCCTCCCCTCCATACAGTTTCTGTATCAGCATAGAGGTAACAGACTTGACATACGGCCAGCCATCCCGCCTCCTTCCATACCGTTCCTATATCAGCATAGGGGTAACAGATTTTACATCACACTAAGTCGACCCCCCCCCCCCCCCACTACTGCAGCCACATAAATATAGGGGGTAAAGAGTTCACATCACACTAAGTCGACCCCCCCCCCCACTGCAGCCACATAAAAAGAAGGTAAAGAGTTCACATCACACTAAGTCGACCCCCTCCCCCTCCCCCACTACTGCAGCCGCATAAATAAAGGGGTAAAGATTTCACATAACACTATGTCGACCCCCACTCCCCCCTCCCCCATTTTTGCAGCCGCATAAATACATGAGTAAAGATTTCTCATCATACTAAGTCGACCCCCCCCCTCCCCCCCACTACTGCAGCCACATAAATAGAGGGGTAAAGATTTCACATCACACTATGTCGACCCCCCCCCCACTTCCCCCTCCCCCACTACTGCAGCCGCATAATAGATGACTAGAGATTTCACACATCACATTAAGTCGAGTCCCCCCCCCCCCCCTCCCCCCACTACTGCAGCCACATAAATAGAGGGGTAAAGATTCCACATCGTACTAAGTCGACCCCCCCCCCCCCTCCCCCACTACTGCAGCCACATAAATAGAGGGTAAAAGATTCCACATCGTACTAAGTCGACCCCCCCCCTTCCCCCCACTACTGCAGCCACATAAATAGAGGGGTAAAGATTCCACATCGTACTAAGTCGACCCCCCCCTTCCCCCACTACTGCAGCCACATAAATACAGGGGTAAAGATTTCACATTACATTACGTCGACCCCCCCCCCCCCCTTTCCCCCACTACTGCAGCCGCATAAATTGAGGGGTAAAGATTTCTCAACGCGCTAAGTCGACCCCCCCCCACTCCCCACTCCCTCACTACTGCAGCCCGCATAAATAGATGAGTAAAGATTTTTCATCAGACTAAGTCGACCCCACCCCCTCCCCCTACTACTGCAGCCAGCCACATAAATAGAGGGGTAAAGATTTCACATCACACTATGTCGACCCCCTCTCCCCCCTTCCCCACTACTGCAGCCGCATAAATAGATGAGTAAAGATTTCTCATTACACTAAGTCGACCCCCCTCACTACTGCAGCCACATAAATAGAGGGGTAAAGATTTCACATCACACTATGTCGACCCCCCACTCCCCCCCTCCCCACTACTGCAGCCGCATAAATAGATGAGTAAAGATCTCTCATCACACTAAGTCGACCCCCTCTCCCCTCCTCCACTACTGCAGCCACATAAATAGACGGATAAAGATTTCACATCACATTACGTCGACCCCCCCCCCCCACCCCCCCCCCCACTACTG
>JADBJO010000006.1:885000-902500 GCA_016801955.1 Conus betulinus | reverse complement strand
TAGGAACATTTCTTTTGGATAGTTTGAAAATGAGCCCTATGAACGTGAGAATATTCGTGTGGTCTTTCTCGTGGAACCACGTTTTAGATGGTTTGACAATGAACTCTGTGACCGTGAGACTATTTATGTGGACGCTTTTTTCCTCTCTGCCCCATCTTGCGCCCATTTCAGTGACACCGCACGTACGCTGCTCATTCTGCCTCCTCGTCCACAGTCATAGCCCGGCCCAACCCGCCACTGCCCTGGCAGCAGTAATCCACATGGAGCAGTCAGTATCAAGTCGTCATGAGGCAACCCACCAGAGGAGACACTGCACTCTGCCAAGTCACTTGGGCGGTGTTCAGTGGTACCAGTTCTTATCCAACATAAGCAGGACACCACCTATTTAGTCCCCAATTAGCGACAACAATTGTTTAGTCGGGGACCGGTGTTAGTGAGCTGTCCCTCCAGAGGGCGTCACCACGTCCGTCCAATGACAGTCCCCAAAATTGCTCATGTCGGTGACCCTGAGACCACGGACGTGGAGGAGCAATTGAAACTTAGGCCACCATGAAATCAGTGCATGGTAGGCGTCGAATTTTATAATGTATTTTTTTATGCTGATCGATGAGGCTGATCGATGAGGATTATGAAAATGATGCTATGGATTTCCATTCTGGTCTAAGACTACATGAAGGGGCTGTACTGTACGCTTACTTTAATGTTATATCTCGGCTAGGCTCGAGAGAAACAGACACCTGCAGTGTTAAAAAAAATTAGCAACACTCTCCGAGACGCAACGATTAAGTGGATGAAACTCGACTGTGTAGCCCAAGTGTTCCCCAACTAAGCCCGCAGCAATTTCAACGCTGGGTAGGAGCCGGTCGGGGCATTAAAAATCCAACAGAAACATGGCTGTATTGGAAATCGAACCTACGATCTCGAAAGACGCTGACCACTTCGCAACGGCGGCTGGGGTTTGTTTGTAAGGTTTTTATTTTGGACCCATTTTGATTGTACTTGACAATGATTTTCTGTGACTGTGGGAATGTTGTGTGCTCTTTGTCTTTGAACAGTTTTGTTGGTAACTTAACATTGTAGTCTTTGACTGTTGAAATGTTTGTACAGTCTTTGTCGAGGGAACTTACTTGTAGGTGGGCTTTGTCGTAGAAACATTTTGTCGGTAGCTTGACAGTGAACTCAGTGACTGTGTGAATGCTTGTGTAGTAGTCTTTGTCGTGGAAATTTTTCACGAGTGGCTTGACAATTAACTCTATGACCAGGAAAATATTCGTGTGGTCTTTGTCGTGAAACCTTGTTGTAGGTGGCTCGACAATGAACTCTTTAAAGATATGACTCTTTGTCGTGTGGTCTTTGTCGTGGAATCTTTTTGTAGATGGCCTGACTATGAATGATGTGCTCCTTTGAATGTTTATGTTGTCTCTGTCGAGGATTATTGCGGGTTGGAAAACGATCTCTATGAACGTAGGAATGTTTGTATGATATTTGTCGTGAAAGCTTTTTGTTGGTGGCTCGACAATAAACTCCATGACCAAGGAAATGTTTGTGTGGTCTTTGTAGGCAGCTGGCCTATAACTCTATGTGTGTAGAAATGTTTGTGTAAATTTAGTCGTGAAATCTTTTTGTCGACTGCGAGATTATGAACCACGTAACTGGATGAATGCTCGGTTTGCCTCTAACGCGGAGCCTCTCATCCCGTCCCGTCCCGATTTCCACCCCCACCCCCACCCCCCAACCCCGTTCTCCTGTTACAGACGGAATGAGTACTCCGAGAGACATGACTGACCGGGGCACGCCGCTGCTCAGTGCCCGTGCCATCAGCCTGAAGGTGCACCGGCCGAAAGACGACAAGAGTTACAGGACTCTGATGGTGATGCAGCTGGGCCAGTTTGTGGACCATGACCTGACCGTCGTGCCCTTGCCCACCGAGACCGACGACAGCATCCGTTGTGGGGGTCCCCATAGAGAAGAGGAATTCGTGAGTGAAAGGGAAGGAGGAGAGGGCGGGGGAGGGGATGTTTAACATTTTTCTTCCCGATATTTTTCCAATTTACAACAGGAAAACAATGTAGTGGCCTTTTTTTTTTTTTTTTTAAGTTTTGACGAGGTCGTACAAACGAATGGACAAAATATTTGACTGAAAATCGGCCACAGGTCACCATTCAGAACGATGACTGGGTAGAGGGGTAGTCGGGGTGGTGAAGGAAGGAGGTATACACATACTGTGTATGAAATCCATACGAGTTCCTCGTACAGCTATCATAAAATTCTTTGTACGCATTCACATTCCCTTTTCTCCTTCAGCTAATTATAATCAGATTGTATTTTCCCTCTTCATTGCATGCAAAATGTGTATAGATAACCATTTTACAACATTTTACGTTCTTTGATCTCAAAAGCACACTCAAAGAAAAGAGCGTATTGTTTTGCAGGAACTGTTCACGTAGTTCTGAATACATAGAACACTGCAATAAGAAATGTTGCTCGTTGTACTGTTCATCTTAACGACGCCGGCAGTGTTTGTGAAGCCATTTCGTTGCATCTGCGACGATTACTGCTCTATGTAAGTAAGTTGAATCTACTTTGAGACAATGCCACCCCGAAAAAATGGGTTAGGAATTTACGAGAAATGGGGAAGGGTGGCGGCTGGGGTAGGGGGGGGGGTGGCTAATGTGGTGTGGGGTTTCCTTTCCCTCCCTCCCACGGTTGATGCATTGAAATAAATATACTCTACGGTTTTAAGATTAATCCTTGTAAATACTAATCAGGATTAACGAACGTGCTGAGTAATTGAAAGTTTATGGATTTCATGATATCTCTAGTTGTAGTTTTACACAAAAGCATTCTCGAAAAAAAACATTGTCGATTATGTCAGGGCTATAACGCCACCCCCCCCACCCCCCATCTTGCACAAACCATCTTGGATTCAGTGCGCGAGTGTGCTTACGCATGTGTGTGCGTCCGCGTGCGTGCTCGTGTGTTTATGAGTATAAGACACGAAGATAGAGAGAGAGGGGGAGGGGAAGGAGGAGAAAGAGAGAGAGAGAGTATGTGTGCTTGCATCTGTGAATATCTGTATGTAAGAGCAGGTTTACCCCGTGTTAAAACTGATAATACACCTTTGAGAGAAAAAAAAAAAAAAAGAAAGGAACGCATTTTCCCCCTTAGTTAAAAAATAACGGTTGTGGTTTGCATGGGTATCAAGAAAATACCCTGACATGTCCAGGGAGTTGTCAGCTTCATCAGTGCACGAACGCTACGCGTTACAAATTCTGCATATGCAGCACACTGCTGAAATGCTGACTTTGCTGCTTTGTCCCATTCAACGCCTTGCTCTTTACAAATTCATGTGAAAATGACTGATCACTGGCTTACACCGTAGTAGTGTGGAAACTACAAAAACAGGAGGAATCATGGACGTTTGTACGAATAAATCAAAGACTACAGATAGCACCCTTAACCCAAGCTCAACAGGAAGACGCATTAGGTCGCTTACAGGCCAGCCAGAGGCAAGCTGATGAGTCAGAGCGGTTCAGCGTCACTCAGAGCGCCGTCAGTAGACACTGTGGATACGGTTCCGGGTCACTTGCAACGCTGCAGAAAGGCCACGCTCTGGAAGACCAAGGCGACAACCGGACTGCCAGGACCGCATCGTCTGCCTCCTGCACGTCAGAAATCGCTTTTCGTCTCCTTGTGCCACAGTCCAGGCTCTCCCTGGTGTGCGCCGATTCTCTGACCAGCGGGTACGAAGCGGCTTCGTGCTGTAGGACTGACTGCCCGAAGACCTGCCAGGCGACCCGTGTCCACCCAGCGTCATCCAGGGACCCGACTCCAATGGGCTGATTAGCATCGCCACTGGATTGTACAATGTGACAAGAGGATTAGCCACCGCTGTGGCGAGTCCCACTTCTTGTCTCAACGTCAAGGCAGAAGAAGGAGAGTCTGTTGCGGACACAACGAACATCACGCTCCAGCTGTGCAGATGAGATACTGTTTTATGGTGGTGGTGGTGTTATGATTTGACGTGCTGTCACTGAGGACAGCAGGAACCCCCAGGTGCGGGTACAAAGGTCTCATGGCCCAGCTCTTCTCTGCCGACATCCTGCATCCACACGGCCGTCTTCCCCTGGCTGTCCCTGTTGCTTTGTTCCAGTATGACAATGTCCACCTGCATGCAGCACGCCTCACATAGAACGTCCCGGCTGCTCACAACTTCAGCATTCTGTCCTGGTTGCCCCATGTCCAGACCAAATACAGTAAATTAGGAATGTGCTGGACAGACGTGCCAGCGCCCGAGTAACACCCCCCCCCCCCCCCCCCCCCCCCCCCCCCCCACTGCAAATCTACAGCAGCTGTGCCAGGTACTTACCAGGAGTGGAACTTCATCCCACGGCCAGTACTCGAAGCTGTGACGGGATCCAGCCCAGGCGGTGCCAGATCATGGAACTGCTGGAGACGGCCATACCACCGTGGACAGCATTCCTCCGGAGCTGCAAGTGATGGACCTGTTCTGTTCTGAACTTAAGCGCTATTAAAAGGTCAAAATGCAAGGCTTTCAGAGTGAAAAGTTCCAAAGTTAAAATTGTGTTGATTGGATTGCATAAAGTGTCAATTACATTTACAGGCGAAACAATATGTGGTGATGTTTTTTCATCACTATAGTTTTACTTTCATTTGTATGATTTTTTCATCGATCATGACAAAGAAGACTACAACGATGGCGATGACGGAAAAGAATTAAATAATCCCCACTGATGACCACCACAGATGACAATGACCGAACCAAGGGCTTGACAGTGTGGACAATAACCAGCGCTGATGATGTGGAAGAACACACTTTCACAATGAGGTGACAGTAGGCGGAAATCGAAACAAACTTACAAGAAAAATTACCATGCCGCTGAACAAGAGAAACAAACAAATTGCGAAACACGACGGGTTTCGATCTCTTCGGTCTCCTACAAGACCAACAACATTCAAGACAAAGAAAACGAAGCACGGAGAGACAGTCATTTATCTTTTGGGCCATATATGAGGAGAAACGTGACCGTTCGTGTTCGTTGTCACTGTCTTTAGTGTTGTTTGTCTTGCCTGAAGAAGACCAAAACGCGTCCTGTTTGTCGTTTGTTTCTTTTCTTCGCGGCATAGTAATTTTATTTCAAGTTGACGGAAGAACATGTTTTGCAGCGAGTGTTTGCCGATCGAGGTGCCCGAGGGGGGACCCCATGTTCGACAGCTGCCTGGAGTTCGTCCGATCCGTGCCCTTCACCTACCCCAACGGCACGAGACCCAAACCCAGGTCTCACTTCAACGCCCTCACCGCTTTCACCGACGCTTCCAACATCTATGGTGAGAGGAAAGGGAGGGGGGACATGAAGAAGAGGGGGGGGGAGAGAGGGACGGGGAGAGGGTTCAGTGTCTGTCTGGATGGTGGTCAACGAGGAAATAGTGCTTGATGACTGAGTGGCTGACTGACCATGGGGTATTTGTGAAAGAGGTGGTTGCCTGATCGCGATGTGTCGGTGAAAGAGGTGTTAGATGGAACAGGTAACCAGAGGTGACTGACTGGAGTGTCGATGAAAGAGGTAAAATTTAGGAAGAGAAGGGGTGAGTTACCACCGAGGACACAGACAAACAGAGTACAGGACAAAATACAATGCATTTCGATCTCTTGGGTCTTCTTCGGTCAAAACAAAACAAGATTTATGACAGTGAAGTCGAAGAACGAGAAACCACTAATCTTCACATATTCGGCGCAAAATGAAAATGAAGGAGGTGTTAGATGGAACAGGCAACTGCTAGTGGTTGACTGGAGTATTGATGAAGGAGCTGTTAGTTGGAACACACAACTGCTAGTGGCTGACTGGAGTATTGATGAAGGAGGTGTTAGATGGAACCGACAACTGCTAGTGGTTGACTGGAGTATTGATGAAGGAGCTGTTAGATGAAACAGACAACTGCTAGTGGCTGACTGGAGTATTGATGAAGGAGGTGTTAGATGGAACCGACAACTGCTAGTGGCTGACTGGAGTATTAATGAAGGAGGTGTTAGATGGAACAGACAACTGCTAGCGGTTGACTGGAGTATTGATGAAGGAGGTGTTAGATGAAACAGACAACTACTAGTGGCTGACTGGAGTATTGATGAAGTAGGTGTTAATTGGAACAGACAACTTCTGATGGCTGACTGGAGCGCTGGTGAATTATGGAGTGTTTGTGAAAGACGTATGAGATGTAACAGGTAAACAAGTGGTGGATGAATAATGATAGACACCTGGTGAAAGAGGTGTTAGATGGCATGTGGTGTGCATGTTTCTGTTGAAAGCATAGTAGTGTCTTTTCCCACTTATTTTATTTTGGAGCATGATAGATTACTGTCAGATTTTGAAAGTTTGGAGATATAGATAGGCAGACAGACAAACAGACAGAGAAAGAGAGATGTATTTCCAGATTGCCCCCCACCCCATCCCAATTTCATAGCTGTCCAGTACAATAACGCGATGGATTTCTCTGACAGCCACCTGCTTGTTCAGTGTGGTTCTAGTTGATGGTCCCTTGTGACTTGGGAAAAATCAGGTCAGGGCGAAGCAAGTTGTATTATCTCATGACAACAAAGTGCAGCGTGGTCTTGCACAGAACACACAGATCCACTTAAACTTTAATTTCGAACTGCCGTGCATACAAGCACCGAACAAAATACAAGTTCACGTCAGAACATTTCCATTTGTTGATGTTAGGCACTGCTCATCACACTGTTGCTTCGAGGAAGTGGCTCATCCCCCGAAATTGTTTTTTTTAAACGGTATTTGTACCTCGGTTCAAATTGTTTACAGTCTAGAGGTACCCAAAACTTGAAACTGCCGAATGTTGAGCTTTTGATGTCTTGGAGATGAAAGCGTTTATCTCTTAAGACCTTTGCACAAGCAGCTGACTTAGTATCAACAGCTGCACAGTTTTGACGGATCGATTTGCCATCGTCTGTTTTGTGACCAGACAAAACTCACTTTGCCAAGATAAATTAAATAAATCCTCACATTTTTTTTTATTTGATGTTTTGATAGAGTCTAAGGGTGAATATACTTGAACTAACTATGTTGAATACTCATAACGCAAGCAGAGGAAGACTTACTCTGTCAAAATACTGTCTGTCACATCTGAGGGATGCGTATTTCAAAAAAATGTAGCTGAGTCTGGACGAGCTTCAAACTCTCGCATCAGCCAGTCAGAGTGGGCAGGCACTCGACGGTGATATGACGCGCACACGTCTTCTTCTTCTTCTCCGTGACGACTCAGTGGGACACTACCTTGAAGAACAGTTCTCCAGATATGCCACTCGTGTGCCAGGGCCTGGATCTCTCCGTGCACGCTTCCCCTGCTCATTCTGCCATGCTGTCAGTTCGTCGGTTTTCTTTTGTCTTCCCTTCCGCCTCCATCCTTCCACAGTCCTTGGAGATTGTTGTAGCCAGGCCGCTAGATCTCGTTATATGGCCATACCAACGCAGTTGTCTGTTCTTGACTGATCTCAGTAGGTCTTTGTATGGACCGATGTGCTGCTCTATGGTTTTTCAATATCTCACTGTTGTTCGACCCAGGTTTCCTCAGCGGTCTGTATTTCATCACAGATGTTTCTGTGTATTACGTTATATCGATTTCACTACCACCATCATCCAGTCTTTTTGAGCGGTGTTAAGGTCCTCGTAGTGTTACACATGCTGCTTGAGATCCGTGGTTTCGGTGTCCATCTACTCATTCCTTGCTCGTCTGTTGCTGTCCCAGTCATCACTTGGTGGAAAGTGTTTGTGAGGGCTTCAGGGTAGTTTGTAAGGGAGTAGTGGGGGTGAGCTTTCCTCCTATAACCTCTTGAAATGGTACAGCGATGTCAAGATCTTTCAGCTGTTCAAGACTGATTTTGAGATGGCCTTTTATCACTCTCCTCTTGTTCTTAGAGCGTAATTTAAAGCTCATCATGAAAGTTGTCGTCTTTTCCAGCATCAGCTCCCGGAATGCCCATTTCTGAGTTCCATTGATGCCAAACCAGTACGGGTTCTTCACAACTTTATAGTCTTCCCGGCTGTGGCTGTGACTGTTTAGGCACTGCCATGCCCGTCGTCGTAATGCTTGACACATACGAAGAATGTGGGCAAGAACCAAATCATTATCACTGGCCAGTTCTAGCAGGCGTAGTCGCCAGTCATTGGTGATACCATTGCGATCAGGCCGAAAAAATTCCCCTAGTCATCATAGGCATCTCTACCAACTTGGCATTTCGGTCTTCCTGAACGATGAGTATGTCTTTTTCTCAACCTTACTCATGATTGTTTTAAGTTGAGGGTAAAACTCTTCGATCTCGGCATGATCATAGTCAGATGGGGGAACAAGATTTTGCACCGTCGAAGATGTGATGTGGTTTCACTGGCCCTTAATGACGTACGTAACAGCAGTCATTTTGTTGCGCGTTTTTTACTCTCAGCTTGAAGTTTTAAACGCATTTGGCGATTTAGCAGTGCATATCACGCAAAAACGCTCCGTACGTGGAACCCCGGTGAACGTGAATCGTTTTCAGTTCACTTTGACCTTGACCTTTCGTGTTTGACCTCCACTGACCTTGGCTCTACTTTGTTCTCTGCTCCCTTCCTTCTGTTACCCTCCGTTGACCTTGACCCACTTCTATCTGTGTGCCCCTCCCTCCGGTTATCCTACGTGACCTTGGCGGTGGCAGGAAGTGACAGGAAGAAGGCACACGAGCTGAGGGCGAACAACGGGACGGGCGGCCTGCTGAAGACTTCGTTCTACAACGGCAAGGAGAGGCTGCCTGTAGGTCACTCGAATGAGTGCATCAACGTCAAGGACACCCACTACTGCTCTCTCACAGGTCAGTGGCCCGGTGGTCCGGGGATGAGGAGGATGGAGTGGAGGGTGGGGGGTGGGGGAGTAGAGTCTGAGTTTGAGTGTGGTTGGATTCTTACCGTTTGTACGTCGTTCTTCTGTCGATTTTCCTTTTCCTTCTGTCCTTGTTTTTCTTTTCTTTGCTTTCTCTCCCCCCCATCCTTCTTTTCTTTGTTTTACCCATTGTCTCTCTTCTGTTTCCGCTGTTATTTCTCTTGTTAGTCTTGATTTCTTTCTCGTCTTTCCTTTTTTTTTCTTTCGTTCTGTCACTTCGTACGTTTTCTGTTGTCTGTCGGTTCTTTTGAACTTCCCCTCTTTCTTTTTGTCCATTTATTTATCCATTCGTTTATTCTTTACTTCCTTCCATCATTCATTTAGTTGCTTTGTTGACTCATTCTTTGGTGTTTATCTTTTAACCTAATCTTTCTCTCTGCCTGTCCTCTTCATCGTTAGAAAGATGGTTGGATGAGGAAAGGTACAGATTGTTGGTTGAGATGATGCAGCTCAGGTTAAGATCGGAGTAACACACCACCAGGTTCCGACAGTTGTCAACCCGTCGGACCTTCGATTGCTTTCTCACCTTCTGACAGCAATAGACTGATTGGTGGACTGATTGAAGAGTTGATGATGGACCGATTTTACTGCCAGGTGACGACCGGGGTAACGAACAACCAGGACTCACGGCCATGCACCTGCTGTTCGTTCTGGAGCACAACCGTCTCACGAAGAAGCTGGTCAAAGTCATCCTGTACCGCTCCGGCCGACCCTACAACGACGACGCCATCAATGAATACCTCGACACTGCCCCCACCAAGATCCAAGAGAGACTGTATCAGGTCCGTGGCACTGTAACCTGCTCCCTTCCCCCCTCCTTGTCCTCTTTCAGCGTGTCCGTCGTTTTTTTTTTTATGTGTTTGTTCTTACTGCATACCCCAGGTCCAGAAAGTAGAACTCTTTAGTTTCTGTTTTCCATTTCTTACTGTCACACTGTCACTCTTGCACACACGCAGTCATGACAGCATTTACTCCATACGCACACGCAATCCCTCTCCAATCAACCAAAAGGCGCACTACCGAATGTTTTTTTACTTTCCTTTCCCCCCCTCCCCCTCTCCTTTGGGAAAACACTTTACTAAATGAATCGAACAATTAATAAAAAATTCTATACATGTTTCTCTGTCTGTCTTCACACTGAGAGATAAATCAAGTTACAAATTCATATCAATAAATTCTGACAAGATTCCTCCTACTTGAAAAGTCATGGCCTTCTATATAACATTGGCCCAAGATCCAGACCAGGAGAATAAATCATTCATGATGCCATACCTGTATCAGAGATAACAGTCGCCCCTTACTGTCATGATGCCCTGTACACATCAGAAAACGGTCTGTCCACTTGAACTTTCCTGTCACTGGGGAACCGATGTGATCCGACTCCTCTACCTGGGGTCTTCAATTGCTGGGGCTGAACTATCGGTGTGTTCCCCACACCATGGCCATCATTAAACACCCATCTCAGCACTTAAGTACAGATGCCGTCGCAGCATCAGAGGAGGAGGAATAGCTGACGGGGTGAAGGGTAAAGGGCTGAAACACGAATAAGGTTCGTGTAAGTAACCTGCTTCCCAATTCAACATACGAATTCTTTCTTTCTCTTTTCTTTAGGTTTCCCCTGTACCTTTCCCCAACTATCTATGGCTCACCTGGTAATGGCTGGTCATTGGTGAGGGCCCCTTGACCAACGTCCTGACAGGCTCGAGTCTTTAGGCCATCTGCTGGGTTAAAATTAACTCTTTCCTCCCTCCTTCTAGTGAGTGCATACTCAGTGTTCAAAAAACACATGACCAGCACTTTACCAGCCCTTATTAACTATCTCTTAGTGGTCACTTTCACCCAATGACCACCCTTGTTTATTTAATGAGTAATCCTCACAATTACTGGGGACGCCCGCTACACTAATCAAGCCACATGAATATTCTTTCTTTTTAGCTGTGGCATGGAGGAAATGATGATTCATATCACTAGACTACATGTGATGGAGCGTCACATGCCTTGATGTGAGGCAACGTCACGTGACACTTCTGACGCTATTTTTCTGAGTTCTTAAGTTTTTATTTTCTTACTCTGTAGAGCTTAAAACTAATTCCTGTAAATCTGATAATTTGTTCTCAAATTATGAGTATTTGCTGTTTTCTTTTTTCCAATCAAACGAGATTGCCATGTTTGCTTTCAAACAAAACATGGGAGTTCGAATTATTTTTTTTTAGATTCTATGAAAATGTGTTCACCGTTTTAAAAAGATGTTGGCAAAAGAATAAGCACTTGAAAATATTATGAACTGCCCACAAAAATATGAAAAATGACATTTTGTATGGATTTTCCTGCTGTTGGCAAACAGAACACCTGATAAGAACGTCATCTGAGGGGCGAGAAACCGTTGCTTACAGGTTTAACATTTGAACAATATGTATCCTGTCTGTGAATAAATAAAAAGGAATGATGTAAATATGAAAAGAAAGTAGCTAGTGAAGAGCTATGGACAAGATATATCATTTAATAGCACAGTGCGTCCTTGATTATACAAGGTGGAAGTATGTGGTGAAAAAGACTAGTGTGTACATCTTTGTTTGATATCAGCAGGTACATTTTCGTGAACAGATTTGTCGATGTGCGATCTCTTGGTGGCTCTGGATTATAAGTGGTCTGCTCACCACAGTTTGCAGAAGTGGCTACTTTGCGATTGTTTTGAAATCACAGAAAGCTTCCCTTCAGTCTGGCACCCGGGTTTTAAGAGATAACGGACCTTTCGGCAGCAGCCGTCCAAAAGGAAAGAAGCAAAGAGTAAATTGTGCAAACTCTTGACCTTGCAGACAGCCTGAGAGAATTCTTATCAAGTGTGCAAAACACACCATTCCAACATCATCCAACAAACGGCCAATGCTTAAACACCATGTTTAACTCTGACTGCCAGCACATTAAGAATAGACGCAAACGAGCTCATCATTGCGTGTATCGCTGATCATCGGCACCAACGCTCCAGTCTCTCCAAAAACTGCGAGCAAAATCAAGGCATACTTTCAAAATCCGTAAACATTTATCTTGGAGATATTTCTGTTCCAAACTGACAGCAAAACACCAAACCCGTCCATTCATCAGGTCAAACTTGCCACCGACGCTCTGATTACAGATAAACGAGCTGTCGCCATTCTGTTGACCGCAACTGCTTAAAAAAAAAAAACTCTTCCTGTTCTAAAAAATTCTGCTGCAAAAAAAAAAAAAAAAAAAAAAAAAAACCTGCGAGAAAAATCTCCTTTACCTCTGACAATATTGAATCTTTAATCTGTCCTATTCGCTTGAAGAACTGAAATCAGCTTTGCAACGTGATTCTGCTCCTGGCCTCTTTGGCATCAGTCATCGACCCCTAAAATATCACCAAGAAAGCTGTCTGTAGACTCTTCTAAAAGTATACTAGAATATCTGAATCATGGGGTACTTTCCGCCCCCCCCCCCTCCCCCCCGAGGGAAAACCCAGATCATTCCCAATTCCCAAATTCGTAAAAGGCTTGACCAATCCTTCTGATAACCGCCAAATAGCTTAGACCAGCTGCCTTTGTAAATGTATGGAAAAGATTGTCAACTTGCATCTGATGTGGAAGCTGGAAAATGTTGGCCTTTGGTCGTTTAGTTCATCTTGAAACCACTATCCGCGTGCAGCCTTGACTAAGAAACAGCACGTGGGCGCTGTCTTTTTTGACCTGGAAAAGAATGACGACTCACTTACAAATCGGGTATTGTCACGGATGTTCATGTCTGTGTGCTTTTTTTTTTTTTTTTTTAAAGGCAGTTCTCTCTATCTAAACGTTTTTAGCTGATCAGCAGTTCCAATCGGGGTTGGCATCAGGCTGTCTGATATCCACGAGTATGAGTGGGTGTACTCCAGGGGAGCGTCCTCTCTCTTGCTCACTTCAGCATCAAAATAAATTAGTCGTTCACCAGCTCTCCGTACTAGGCATTTTGTGTCGAACTTGTTTGAATTTTCCATTCTGTCACAGATTATTGCTTCTGCTGGTATTGCGCAACAGCTCCGCCTGAGAAATGTTCTACATACAGTCCCTCAGAAAATTCCATGTTCTTCAGATGGCTTCTATATCAAAACAAAAATTCCCCACTCCTCTGATCCCCTTTCCCCTGTGGGCCATTGCTGGCTATCAAGTCGAGCGCTCTAAACTTCTAACTTTGCTCGAAATGCACACTTCTTTGAAATCTGACAGTTACATGCAACATAGTTTTTTTTGCGCGGCTTCTCAGCCATGTTGGCATGTTGAACAACTTACCAAGAATGCGATAGATAAACAATGCAGCAGATTCACAATCCCTTACACCGATCTGAAACTTCAAGCTCAGACTAATGATGTCAAAGACTTGTGATGAGAGACTTGCAACGTGCAGAGAACAAACTCTTTACAATCAGTTCAAATCTTAAAGTGATTCTACCAGGTGCCACTGGGCGGAGGTGTGTGTGTGTGTGTGGGGGGAGGGGGGGGGGGGGGGCAGGCGTAAAGAAGATACAGTTTTGATCAGATTACTCACAGGCCGTTCGATTTACACCCAGTCCTGTCTTTTAAAATGTGAAAGCTCCATGGTGCATTCCTTGTGATGCCACTCACTGTAAAACCTGTCCTTTCAATGTGTTTAGATTAACATGATGCCAGACTTAAATTTACAGCAGACTTCGTAAAAATAAGGTTCAGCGATCATCCGCTCGATGTATTTCTTTTTGTAGTTCCTGAAGGAGATCAACATTTTTTTGATCTAATCGAAGATCTTACAGAAGGAAGATCTTGACACAATTACCGCGAGATTTAAGAAAATCTGTTCTGATGAGGTGTGTGTGTGGCGGCGGCGGGGGGGGGGGGGCGCGTTTAACATCCATGTAGAGAGTAAACTGTGACAAGGTGACAGCTGTGATAAGGGACTTTGTGGTCGGCTGGATTACGAACAACATTAATTGAAATGACTTGATAGAAGTCTTTGAGAGATGTGAGTTCTACATAACAGAGTGGAAAACACATGGAACTGCTCTCTCTCTCTCTCTCTCTCTCTCTCTCTCTCTCTCTCTCTCTCTCTCTCTCTCTCTCTCTTCTGTTGGAGGGAGGAGGGGGAGGGTAGACGGCATTTCACTACTGATTACAACCACATTCCTCTCTCCCTCTCTCTCTCTCTCTCTCTCTCTCTCTCTCTCTCTCTCTCTCTCTCTCTCTCTCTCCCTCCCTCCCTCCCCCTCCTCTCTCTCTCTCTCTCTCTCTCTCCCTCCCTCCCCTCCCTCCCTCCCTCCCTCTCTCTCTCTGACCCACCTCCCCGCTCTTCTGTTTTGTTTATCTTTTCTCTTAGTGCATCTGGCCACCTTCTTCTCAACTCTTTTAAACTCCTAATAAGGAAACGTAAAAGTCCTCCGATATCACTGTAGCTTTTAATCATTTGTAAAGCTATTTCTGTGAATTATTGCAGCCGCCTCCCCCTCCCTTTTCCTTCCACAAAACTATCAAAACTCACGTGCTTTGCGCACAAGCCTTTGGAATGAACAGCGATAAACAAGCCTGACGTAGTTCATCCCCATCACGACCAAGGTGAGAAGACTCCGTTGGCCGTGTGTTGCAGGTGATTCGCAAGGTGTTGGGGGCGGTGTGGCAGAACGTGGTGTATGGCGAGTGGCTGCCCGAAGTCCTGGGCCCTTACATCATGAGCAGGTACCACCTGTGGACGGGGCGGCGGGTCAAGTTCGACCCCTGGGTGGACCCCAGTATCTCTCAGGAGTTCCTTACCTGTGGCTTCAGGTTCGGCCACACACTCATCAACAATCAGATGCTGACCGACGAGATGAGAGCTATGAAGGTGGATGGGGGGAGGGGGACGAGGGGGGGGGAGGAGGTGTGTGTGTGTGTGTGTGTGTGTGTGTGTGTGTGTGTGTGTGTGTGTGTGTGTGTGTGTGTGTGTGAGAGAGAGAGATAAAGAGAGAGAGTGAAAGAGAGAATAGCATAGTGATTGTATGATGATGATGATGATGTGTGTGTGTGTGTATCTGTGTGTGATTAGAATAGAGTTTGTATATTGTGCGTGTGTGTGTGTGTGTGTGTGCGTGTGTGCGTGTGTGTGTGTGTGTGTGTGTGTGTGTGTGTGTGTGTGTGCCTGCGCGCGTGTGTGTGTGTGTACGTGTGTGCAGAGAGAGAGAGAGAGAGAGAGAGAGTGTGTGTTTGTGCATGTGTGTGTGTGTGTGCGCGCGCTTGTGTGTATGTATGCGCGTTGTGTGTGTGTGTGTGTGTGTGTGTGTGTGTGTGTGTGTGTGTGTGTGTGTGTGCTGTATACACAAGTTGATTGCAAGCAAGTTATCCAGATGTTTGAGTAGCATTGTGTGTTGCTGTTCTTTGCTGGTAACAAGTCCACCCAGTGTAGTTGGCAATACTCGGCGCCCTCAGATGACGCTGATGACAGTGCAGCCTCTACCCACGGCACCTGCGAACAGCGGAGAGCACAGAACGCAGACCTGCGGACGATCCACACTGATCTCTACCACTCCTTCATCGGTATCATGCCAACCAACTCCACGATCTTGTGGAGCACCCCGCACTACTGCATGGAGGAAGAATATACAGCATAGCTGTGAACCATGTACTTCCTGAACTGGTCTTCCATCTCTTTTCATCCAGCTGTTTCTTGCTGTACGACTCCAGTATATGTCTTTTGGAACGGGAGTTGCTCTCCAGGCGAACTCAACGGGATCCTACAGAGCTTCTTGTTGTTCATTTCTTCTTCCTCTGCCGCCTTCTTCTCATCCTCTTGCCTGTTATTCAGACATGCTGCAGGTCATCACGCAGGATCTGATCATTACCCCCCACGGCACCTCATGGGATCTGGAGCTACAACAACGATATAGAAAGTCCCGCGAGTTTCTTTGGCCATTAATACCTAGTTCCTCCTCCGCCTTCCTCATCCTCCACCACCACCGTCCAGACATAGTTAAGCATGAAACCTATTCATTATCATCTACTTCTACCCCTCTTTCTCCTGTTGCTTATCTCCACCATCTTTACAGAAGAACTGATCAATACGTCAGACTGTTCCACAGCAAGGTAAAAGGCTCGTTGTCCTTTATCAGTTATCACCATGAAGTAATAGAAGAGCAATGGTAAAAGTCTGTCCTTCATAACCATCACAAGGAAGAACACAGGAGCAAGAGGAAAAGCCTTTCTCCCTTAATCATCACCCTGAAGAACTTCGACAGCAAGGTAAAAGGTTTGTTATCCTTTATTAATCTTCACCCTGAAGAATTTTTGACAGCAAGGAGAAGGTTTGTTGTCTTTTATTAATCATCACCCCGAAGAACTTTGACAGCAAGGTGAAAGGTTTGTTGTCCTTTATGAATCTTCACCCTGAAGAACTTTGACAGCAAGGTAAACGGTTTGTTGTCCTTTATGAATCTTCACCCTGAAGAACTTTGACAGCAAGGTAAACGGTTTGTTGTCCTTTATGAATCTTCACCCTGAAGAACTTTGACAGCAAGGTAAACGGTTTGTTGTCCTTTATGAATCTTCACCCTGAAGAACTTTGACAGTAAGGTAAAAAGGTTTGTTGTCCTTTATGAATCTTCACCCTGAAGAACTTTGACAGCAGGGTAAACGGTTTGTTGTCCTTTATAAATCTTCACCCTGAAGAACTTTGACAGCAAGGTAAATGTTGTCCTGCATCGACCAATCATCTTCCTATGTTTCCACCTTTTGTTTTCGCAGCATCCACGTGTATTTTGTGCAGGATCTGTCGAGCATCTTGGAGCACAACATGGAGAAAGTCAACGTCGTTCGATGCCCTGTGTCGTTTATTTCACCTCTTCATGTTCTTCCTTCTGTCCTCTCTCTTGACGTGTGGAGTAAGTTCACTTTTCTTTGTCTCTGCTCAACACCTTGAAGCCCAGTGTGGAGAACTACGTCTTCCTGAGAGACTTCGTGCCCTTCATTAATCATGAATCTTCCTCCTCCCGCCCTTCCTCCGGAAGCTTGGTGTGTGGACCTAGGTAGAATGTACCGTACCACAGAGCACGCACCGGAGAACACGAGTATTGTCAAGGTTTTCTATCATTCATTAACCACTGATCTTCCATATACTAGTCCTCCTGTAGAACTTTGACAAGATTGGTGCGAAGCCTCCTGTCTTTCTTTCAGTACTGACCTTGTCCCTCCTTTTCCTCTCTACCATCCACGTGCCATCGCTTCTTTTCAATACTGATCTTTTCCCTCGTGCCTTCTGCGCAGGACCTATTCAGCGTGTCAGAGCACAACCTTGAGAACTACAACAACATCGTCAAAGGTTTGGTGTCGACGGTCAACCACGCCCAGCACTTCTCGCCGCACATGGCCAAGTCCCTCGTCGACCACCTGTTCGAGAACGGAGGAAACGGAGGGCTGGATCTGGCCGCCCTTAACATTCAGGTAACGATTCCCTCCCCCTCCCCACCACAGTCAAACTGGCTGCCCGTACCACAGTATTGTGATGTGTGAGTTGAGCTTTTGATGGGCACCCTCCTTCCAGTCTCAGGTTCTGGCCGTTCGTCGTCGCTTCATTA
>JADBJO010000006.1:870000-877500 GCA_016801955.1 Conus betulinus | reverse complement strand
AATGAGCATGGACACTGTCAGTTCAGCATTATCTGTAGGCCTGTTTGGATTTTCGAAATTTGTTTACATCATCGTCATGTTTTCATATTTTTTTAGTAGCCTTTTCGTCAGTGCGTAAAAAAAAGCCGAAATGAAAATTGCAGAATTATAGCAGTGACGCTACCACTACCTCTTTCCTCCCCATAATCATGACAAACTGACTCCCTCGGTGACGTCCTGTGTGTCCCTTTGACGCAGAGAGATCGATGACGTGGAGTGTTTCCCGGGAGGCACGGCGGAGGAGTCGGTGGAAGGAGGGATAGTGGGGCCAACATTTGCCAACATCATTGCAAGCAGTTCCATGATCTGAAGTTTGGCGACAAGTTTTACTTCGAGACTGATAACACTTTCTACGGCTTTACTTCTAGTGAGTTGGCTGTCGTCTCTCTCTCTCTCTCTCTCTCTCTCTCTCTCTCTCTCTCTCTCTCTCTCTCTCTCTCTCTCACTGTGTGTGTGTGTGTGTGTGTGTGTGTGTGTGTGTGTGTGTGTGAGTGTGTGTGTGTCTGTCTCTCTCTCTGTATGTGTGTGTGTGAGGGAGGGAGAGAGAGGGGGGTGTCTTTATGCCATTTTTTGTGATGTACTGTCCTATGCCATGTTGTTCTATGGTATATATAATGTGTTGTTGTCCTGTGCCATGTTGTTTTGTGATATGAAGTGCTGTCCTGTACCATGTTGTTCTGTGATATGATGTGCTGTCCTATGCCATGTTCTGTGACATGATGTGCTGTCCTATCCTATGTTGTTCTGTGACATGATGTGCTGTCCTATGCCATGTTGTTCTGTGACATGATGTGCTGTCCTATGCCATGTTGTTCTGTGACATGATGTGCTGTCCTATGCCATGTTGTTCTGTGATATGATGTGCTGTCCTATCCTATGTTGTTCTGTGATATGATGTGCTGTCCTATGCCATGTTTTGTTATATGATGTGCTGTCCCTATCCTATGTTGTTCTGTGACATGATGTGCTGTCCTATGCCATGTTGTTCTGTGATATGATGTGCTGTCCTATGCCATGTTGTTCTGTGATATGATGTGCTGTCCTATGCGAAGAAGACTCTGATGAATAAACAGCGGCACACTGCCCTAGCAATTAAAGACGTCGGAAAACCAAGGCCAGCTTCAAACCACAGCGCCAAGGACATCCACGATGATTATTCAGACGAAGCGTTTGTAAACCGGCTCCCGATGCCAGACGCCAGGAACTGGACTTGCCACCGGCTAGTGCAATAGAGGAATGGGGAAAAAACCCGTGAAAAGTGGTCCACAACATGGAGGCACTGACAGGAAGGTGTAGCTGCAGCACAAACTAGCCATTCTGGAGACACAGCATGCTGAACCTGTGGGGTTCCTCTTTGAGGACTTTCTGCTGTCAAGCTTTCCCAACGGTTTCTTCATACTGTTGTCCTGTGCAGTTCTAAGCTGTGTCGAGCTGTGCCGTCCGATGCTATGTTGTCCTGTGCTGTTCTGTGTTATGTTGTACTGCGATAGGACGTGCTGAACTACACTGTATTGTAATGTGATATAAATATGTTGTCGTAAGTTGTGTTGTTCTGTCGTATGATACGCTGGCCTTTGCTGCACTGTACTATGATATGATATGCTGTCCTTTGCTGTAGTGTACTATGATATTATATGCTGTCCTTTGCTGTGTTGTTCTGCGATATTTGTGTGCTTTGTTATGTTTTGCTGTGATACATGTGTCCTTTGCTATGTTTTACTATGATATAGTATGATTTGCTTAGTTTTGTTGTACTGTATGATATGATATACCGTCCTCCGCTATGTTGTACTACTCTGTCCATTGCTATGTTGCGCTGTAATACAATATAATACAATTTCCCTTGTTGCGCTATAACATGATGTGATGCCCTTCGCCATATTGTACTGTGACATGATATGCTGACCTATGCTATGTTGTACTGTGTAATTTCACGCAAAAATTGCACCGTGATATGACATGCTGTGTTTTGCTATGTTCAATGTTTTGTGCAGACCTATGTGCTATGATATGCTGCCGTGTGCTATGTTGTTCTGCGCTGTCCTATGCTATGTTGAACTGTGATATGACATGCTGTTCTGTACTGTGTTAGACTGTAATATGATATTCTCTTCTGTGTTACGCTGTACTGTGATATGATAATTTGTACTAGCCATGTTGTACTGTGATATCATTTTGTTGTTCTATGCTATGTTGTTTTTTATGCTGTCCAATGCCATTGTGTTCTGTGCTGTTTTTAGCTATGTTGTTCTGTGCTGTTTTGGGCTGTCCTGTACTGTGTAGAACTGTTCCATCATACACCATGTTGTACTGTTATCGTATACTGTGTTGTGCTGTGCTGTCCTGTGCCATGTTGTGCAGCGCTGACATATGCTATGTTCTGCTGCGCTGTCCTGTACTACGTTGTACAGTGCTGCCTATGCTAAGTTGTTCAGTGCTAGCGCATGCTATGTTGTGCTTTCCTATACCGTGTTGTGTTATGTCCTGTTTCATGTTGTACAGTGCTGCATTATGTCATGTTGTACTGTGTGTCCCCATTTCATGCTTCACTGTTGTGGCCTATGCCATGTTGTGCAATGCTTTCTATGCCATGTTGTAACATGCTGTTCTATGCCATGTTGTACAATACTTACCTTTGCCCTGTTGCAATGAGCTGTCCCATGCTATGTTGTACCATATTGCCCCAGGCTAGATTGTTCCTGTGCTGTTCAGTGCGATGTCGTACTATGATGTCGTATGCCATGTTGTTCCATGCTGTCCTATGCCATAATGTATAGTGCTGTCCTATGCCCTGTTGTGCTGAACTATCCCATGTCATGTTGTACTGTGCTGTCCTATACTATTTTTACATTTGTCTCTTACGCAATGTTGTACCATGCTGTCCTGTGCTATATTGTACAGTGCTGTCCTATATTATGTTGTACCGTGCAAGCTGTCCTATGTTTCACTGTACTGGCCCATGTTGTTTCTACTGTGCTGTTCTGTCTTGTATTATATAGTGCCGTCTCATACTATCCTGTGCTTTCCTGTCCTTTGTTGTGTCGCATTGTACTGTCTTGTGCTATATTGTGCTGTGTTGTTCTGTGCTATGTTGTATTTAGTGTCATGTGCTATAGTGTATTGTTCCGTCCTGTGCGATGTGTTGTAGTGTGCTGTCTTATTCTTTGCTGCACTGTGATGTCTTTTGCAATATTGTACCATGCTGCCCCACATTATGTTGTAGTGTGCTGTGCTACGTGCTTTTGTACCAAGCTGTCCTACGTTGTGTTGTATTCTGCTGTTCCATACAATGTTGAACCTTGCTGCCGTATGGTGTGTTGTGTTACGCAGTTCCTCACTATGTTGAACCCTGCAGTCCTTTGCTGTGTTCTACTATGTTGTATTATATGTTGCACTGTGATGTCTTAATCTATGTTGTACTTGGTTGTCTTATGCTATGTTGTACTTAGTATCCTATGATGTATCGTACTGTGCTGTCCTATGCTATGTTGTTCTGTGCAGTCCTATACTATGTTGCATTGTGTTCTCCTATCCAGTCTGCTGCTGCAATGTCCTTTGCTATGTTTTACTGTGCTGTACAGTAATATGTTGCTCTGTGCTGTCCTTTGTTATATTGCACTGCGCTCTCCTATGCGGTTTTGCACCGTACTGTCCTATTATTATGTTGTACTGTGCTATCCTATGTTATGTTGTGCTGTCCTATGCCGTGCTGTCCTATGTTATGTTGTTCTGTGGTGTACCGTGCTGTCCTCTGCCATGCTGTCCTATGCCATGTTGTACCATGCTGTCCTATGCCATGTTGTACCGTTCTGTCCTATGCCATGTTGTACCGTGTTGTCCTTTGCCATGATGTACCATGCTGTCCTCTGCAATGTTGCACATTGTTGTCCTCTGCCATGTTGTACATTGTTGGCCTCTGCCATGTTGTACCGTGATGTCCTCTGCCATGTTGTACATTGTTGTCCTCTGCCATGTTGTACATTGTTGTCCTCTGCCATGTTGTACATTGTTGTCCCCTGCCATGTTGTGCATTGTTGTCCTCTGCCATGTTGTACATCGTTGTCCTCTGCCATGTTGTACATTGTTGTCCTCTGCCATGTTGTACATTGTTGTCCTCTGCCATGTTGTACATACCGTGCTGTCCTCTGCCATGTTGTACCGTGCTATCCTCTGCCATATTGTATTGTGCTGCTGTCTGCCATGTTGTACCGTGCCGTTGTCTCTGCCATGTTGTACCGTGCTATCCTCTGCCATGTTGTACATTGCTGTCCTCTGCCATTGTTATACCGTGCTGTCCTCTGCCATGTTGTACCGTGCTGTCCTCTGCCATGTTGTACCGTGCTGTCCTCTGCCATGTTGTACCGTGCTATCCTCTGCCATATGTATTGTGCTGCTCTCTGCCATGTTGTACCGTGCCGTTGTCTGCCATGTTGTACCGTTCTATCTTCTGCCATGTTGTGCATTGCTGTCCTCTGCCACGTTGTACCATGCTCTCCTCTGCCATATTGTACCGTACTGCCCTCTGCCATGTTGTGCCGTGCTGCTGCCTCTGCCATGTTGTTGTACTGTGCTGCCCTCTGCCATGTTGTACTGTGCTGCCCTCTGCCATGTTGTACTGTGCTGCCCTCTGCCATGTTGTACTGCCATGCCGTTCTCTGCCATGTTGTACTGTGCTGCCCTCTGCCATGTTGTGCCATGCCGTTCTCTGCCATGTTGTACCGTGCTGTCCTCTGCCATGTTGTGCCGTGCTGCCCTCTGCCATGTTGTGCCGTGCTGCCCTCTGCCATGTTGTACTGTGCTGCCCTCTGCCATGTTGTACTGCTGCCCCCTCTGCCATGTTGTGCCATGCCGTTCTCTGCCATGTTGTACTGTGCTGCCCTCTGCCATGTTGTGCCATGCCGTTCTCTGCCATGCTGTACCGTGCTGCCCTCTGCCATGTTGTGCCGTGCTGCCTCTGCCATGCCATGTTGTACTGTGCTGCCCTCTGCCATGTTGTGCCATGCCGTTCTCTGCCATGCTGTACCGTGCTGTCCTCTGCCATGTTGTACCGTGCTGTCCTCTGCAATGTTGTACCATGCTGTCCTCTGCCATGTTGTACATTGTTGTCCTCTGCCATGCTGTACCGATCTGTCCTCTGCCATGTTGTACCGTGCTGTCCTCTGCCATGTTGTACCATGCTGTCCTCTGCCATGTTGTACATTGTTGTCCTCTGCCATGTTGTGCCGTGCCGTTCTCTGCCATGTTGTGCCGTGCTGCCCTCTGCCATGTTGTGCCGTGCTGTCCTGTGGCATGTTGTGCCGTGCTGTCCTGTTGCATGTTTTACCGTGCTGTCCTCTGCCATGTTGTGCCGTTCTGCCATGTTGTGCCGTGCTGTCGTCTGCCATGTTTGTGCCGTGCTGTTCTGTGGCATGTTGTACCGTGCTGTCCTCTGCCATGTTGTGCCGTTCTGCCATGTTGTGCCGTGCTGTCGTCTGCCATGTTGTGCCGTGCTGTCCTGTGGCATGTTGTACCGTGCTGTCCTCTGCCATGTTGTGCCGTTCTGCCATGTTGTGCCGTGCTGTCGTCTGCCATGTTGTGCCGTGCTGTCCTGTGGCATGTTTGTACGTGCTGTCCTCTGCCATGTTGTGCCGTGCAGTCCTGTGGCATGTTGTGCCGTGCTGTCCTGTGCCATGTTGTGCCGTGCTGTCCTCTGCCATGTTGTGCCGTGCTGTCGTCTGCCATGTTGTTGTGCCGTGTTGTCCTGTGGCATGTTGTGCCGTGCTGTCCTGTGGCATGTTGTGTACCGTTCTGCCATGTTGTGCCGTGCTGTCGTGTGCCATGTTGTGCCGTGCTGTCCTGTGGCATGTTTGTGCCGTGCTGTCCTGTGGCATGTTGTACCGTGCTGCACTGTGGCATGTTGTGCCGTGCTGTCGTCTGCCATGTTGTGCCGTGTTGTCCTGTGGCATGTTGTGCCGTGCTGTCCTGTGGCATGTTGTACCGTGCTGCACTGTGGCATGTTGTGCCGTGCTGTCCCTGTGACATGTTGTGCCGTGCTGTCCTGTGGCATGTTGTATCGTGCTGCCCTCTGCCATGTTGTATCGTGCTGACCTGTGGCATGTTGTACGGTGCTGTCCTGTGGCATGTTGTACGGTGCTGTCCTGTGGCATGTTGTACGCTGCAGTCCCATGCCATGAAGCACCGTCCTGTCCTATGCCATGTTGTATTGTGCTGTCCTGTGCCATGTAGCGCCGTGTTTTTTTCTATGCTATGGAATCCTGTCCTATAACCACTGTATGACATGACGCTGTACACTCATGCACCATGCTGTGTTAACTTTCGACATGCATGTGACGACCTTCCCTTCCGTCCCTTTGCCCAGAACTGTTATGCTGTCATGCAGTGTGTTGTGTTGTAGCAGGCTGCCATGGTGCGTGACGCTGTGCTTTGCTGTCATGCAGTGTGTTGTGTTGTAGCAGGCTGCCATGGTGCGTGACGCTGTGCTTTGCTGTCATGCAGTGTGTGTGTGTTGTAGCAGGCTGCCATGGTGCGTGACGCTGTGCTTTGCTGTCATGCAGTGTGTTGTGTTGTAGCAGGCTGCCATGGTGCGTGACGCTGTGCTTTGCTGTCATGCAGTGTGTTGTGCTGTAGCAGGCTGACTTGGCGCGTGACGCTGTGCTTTGTTGTCGTGCAGTGTGTTGTAGCAGGCGGACTTGGCGCGTGACGCTGTGCTTTGTTGTCGTGCAGTGTGTTTGTAGCAGGCGGACTTGGCGCGTGACGCTGTGCTTTGTTGTCGTGCAGTGTGTTGTGTTGTAGCAGGCTGACTTGGTGCGTGACGCTGTGCTTTGTTGTCGTGCAGTGTGTTGTGTTGTAGCAGGCTGACTTGGTGCGTGACGCTGTGCTTTGTTGTCGTGCAGCGTGTTGTGTTGTAGCAGGCTGACTTGGTGCGTGACGCTGTGCTTTGTTGTCGTGCAGCGTGTTGTGTTGTAGCAGGCTGACTTGGCGCGTGACGCTGTGCTTTGTTGTCGTGCAGCGTGTTGTGTTTGTAGCAGGCTGACTTGGCGCGTGACGCTGTGCTTTTTGTCGTGCAGTGTGTTGTGTTGTAGCAGGCTGACTTGGTGCGTGACGCTGTAATTTTCTGTCGTTCTCTGGGTTGTTCAGAGCAGATCAAGTCCCTGAAGAGGCTGTGCTTCAGTAAGATCATCTGTGAGAACGCCGCCCTCCAGACCATCCAGACAAACCCTTCAGATACCCTGACTACTGGAGGTCCGCCACTGTCAGCTCCTCCACGCCTCTGTCTGTCCGTCTGTTTGTGCTCCACGCAGTCGCTCTCTCTCTCTTCCATTCTCTCTCTCTCTCTCTCTCTCTCTCTCTCTCTCCCTCCCTCCCTCTCTCTCTCTCTCTCTCTCACACACACACACACACACACACACATACACATACCCACACCCAAACACACACACACACGCACGCAGGCGCGCGCGC
>JADBJO010000006.1:860000-867500 GCA_016801955.1 Conus betulinus | reverse complement strand
TTTTTAAGCGAAAATTTTATTGGAGAATATACAATTTAAAATGAAACTGTCTACTTCTGTGTTTTTTATTTTACTCCAAGTTTTTACCCCAGTAGTATATTTGGGGGGAGGAGTGGTGTCCAGCAATTTATTTGGACTGAATATTGAAAACTATATATATATATATATATGCCCGTGTGTGTGTGTGTGTGTGTGTGTGTGTGTGTGTGTGTGTGTGTGTGTGTGTGTGTGTGTGTGTGTGTTATACACGAATTTCTATCTGGTTGCTTCGATATATCCAGCATGACGTGTGTTTCTCTCTCTCTCTTTCTCTCTCTCTCTCTCTCTCTCTCTCTCTCTCTCTCTGTGACTCATGGCTTTCAAATATAAACCAATCACAAATGACAGGAATTGTCTTTCTTGACTTCATTCTTTTAAAGAAGCTGCCTATCTACTTGAACTATTCATCGAGAGTCTCAGTATTCCAGTCATACAGAATGATAGCACTAAGTAAGTGGTACTGATGGCAAAACCTCCTCGTCAGACTTTGTCAGACATGGAGTCCCACAAGGCTCAGTGCTAGGCATCCTCCTATTCTGTATCTGTATCAATGATTTACCATCGTCCATATCAGATGAAAAGGTCCGGACAGATTTATGTGCTGATGACTCGTCACTGTAAACAAATGGTAGTGATCTACAAAACGATACAAACGTCTCTTCAGGAAAGTCTAAATGAAGTATCGGACTGGTATGATTCAAACTCAGTGGAGACACACGTAGACAAAACCGAGTCTATGTTTATAGCCACCCATCAAAAGCACAAACTGACTCCTCTTTGCTTAAAACTTCAGTTGAACAGTACTTCTAACGACTAGGTAGATGAGCATCATATTTTATGCGTAACGATAGATAAAAAACAGAAAAGACAATCTCGTCTCACTAATGTTTGCAAGATATTCAAAAAAAAAAAAAAAAAGCCTGTGCCTGTTATCTCAATTAAAGCGCTATGTCAACAGCACTGCCCTTAAACTGTCACGTATCAGTTACGCTTTAACAGTATGGGACGGTGTAGTGATGTCCACAAAAAGGATCTAAAATTCCTCTTTAGACGTGCAGCAAAGCTACCCCTCCCAGCCGTACCTCTAACAACAGATGAAAAGCTAAAAGCACTGAACATACTTCCCCTGCGTAAGCAGTTTGACTTCAACAAGGCATCATTTATGTATACAATATTGACAGATACCATGCCATGTAGTTCAGTTAGGTTTTCTTATCTGGAACTCTTGGATCCTATTCATCATCAACGGCTTCGTTTTTGTCTTGGAGCACTCCGCACCACACCTGTATGCAGAGGCAGGTGAACTCTCATTATCCAGCCGCAGGCTGAAATCATCCTTGAATCATTATCTAAGACTGTTCTCTGAACCGGAAACTCCTGCTTATGACTGTGTTTTTAATCCCTCAGTTTCAGAGTAAGTTAAAAAAAAAAATCCCAACTGTAACCTGTTTTCAACCCTCAGTTTCAGAGTAAATTAAAAAAAAATCCCAACTGTAACCTGTTTTCAACCCTCAGTTTCAGAGTAAATTAAAAAAAAAATCCCAACTGTAACCCTCCGTTTGGTCTTCGTATGCAGCCTCATGCACAGAATGCAGGTCTTGATCTAGGAGTTGTGTCCGACTTCTCCAAATTTCCAGATAAGCCTCCATGGACCTTTTTCACACCAGAAATCCACTTTGTTCTCGCTGCTTTTCGCAAAGGTTCCACTAGTTCTCAGGCACACAAGGCATTGTTTGCCGATTTCTGTTCAAAATTCCCATCCTTTCGGAAAATATTTACTGATAGTCCGAAGTCCGAAGATGGAGTGGCATGTGCAATCTATTGCTCAGGTGCTCCTTTTCAAGTGGCTTGTGCAACCTATTGCTCAGGTGCTCCTTTTCAAGTGGCTTGTGCAAATTGCTCAGGTCAAAGCAAAGATCATCAAAGCACATCAGGTACTGCTGTTTACTCTGCCGAACTTACAACTTTGGTTCTAGCACTGAAGATAATTTCTCAATCTACAACAAGGGACTTTCTGATTTTGTCCGATTCGCTGTCAGCTTTGGGGGCCATAGCTGGCCGTAACATCCATCATCCTGAACTTCTGAACTTTTTTTTTTCAACTTTTTACCTCTTTGAAAGCGGAAGGTCACAACATTGTTCTTGCTTGGGTTCCCGGTCATGTGGACATTCGGGGAAAATGAAATGGCTGATAGTTTGGCCAAGAATGCACAACAATGAATCTATCTAACATGTCTTTCCACTACTCAGATTTGACACCGAGTTAGTGATTATGTCAGAGACCTCCGGCAGAGGGACTGGAATACACAGACGGATAACAAACTTTTCCAGATCCGTCCAGACCTAAAAGAGTTCCTCATATCTACGTCTGGTTGTTGCAAAGAAGAAACGCTTTTATGCCGGCTGCAAACTGACCGTTCGTTTTTAACTCGTTCATACCTTTCAAAGAGTGAAGAAACTTCGTTGTTTACATGTCATGTACCACTCACAATGAAACATTACACACACACACACACACACGCACGCACACACACACACACACACACACACACACACACACACACACACACACATATATATATATATATATATATATATTTTTAGGACTTGCATGATGTGAGACATTACCATTTTACAGCAGACTCCATGAAAACCTTGTTCAGAGATGTCCCACCTGATGTGATCTTTGAATTTCTGAGGAAGACTAACATTTTTCATCTGATCTGAAATTTTACAGCAGAAAGATTTTTAACAAAATTCGGGTATGTTTTTAGGTCCATTTTAAAGGGTTGTGAATGAATGAGTTGCGGGTTGACTTTAATGCGGCGGCAGCCTTGATATGGCCCTTTGCGGTCGGCTGGGCTATGAGCAACATTACCTTACCTTAGATTTGATTGTGTTACACTCACCATTCCGCTGCACACATTTACCTATCTGTTCAAACATTCTTATGTCTAAAACGTAAACGAAAACGTCAAAATGGATCGAATAAAAACAGTGAGCTCACCTCCAAGAACTGATGAATCAATGTGGATGTTTTTAATTTTTTGTAAAATATATATCTGTGACTGGCACTTTCTCTTTATACGAATCGTATTGGATATGAAGTTGAAGATTTTTTTTTTTTTTGTAACTTTGTTCATTTGGTGGTGGAAAAAAGGTAGCATTTTTGCTACATACCATTTCCTCTCACTTTTCTTGATATGTTGTCAGAAGCAGCAGAGAGAATATGTCTGTTGGCATGATTATGGTCATATTTGTGTAAAATGAATTATCTCACGGCAGCGATCAGTTTCTCGTCGTCAAATGTTGGAAAGAAGGATTGCAAGTGTAAACAACAAAAAAAAAATCAGATGAGAAGTTCGGTCCCTTCACCCGGACGGCCGGGAAAAGGACGGTTTGCACGACCGGCAAAATCAGGGCTCTTTTCATACACGGGTCGGGCCGGCTGCACTATGCGCGGCTTTGGCGGTTGCCAGTGTTTTGGACAAGAGATGAACCTGAGCAGGATTTTTTCACCCGGACGGGAGGCGTTTGTACGGCCAGGTCCGGGTCCACTATACACACAGCCTTACACACCACACACACGCAAGCTCGCACGCACATTCTCCCTGGAAAAAGAAAAACAGAACACTTTGTGTTTGAGTGAGTATACATTATGATTAAACGTGTAGCCATTAATCCTTAAAATGTGACCGTACATAAGCATCACCATCATTATGTTAGTTAAAAATAGCTAGTTCTCTCACACGTTTGGGCTGTCATCTGTTGTGTATCACTACAGCTGTTCCATCGTACTTTCACATACGTTTTGGGCTATAACCTGCTGTGCAGTTCAGCTACCATTCCATAAAATTCGTCTCTAGGTTATTCACGTTCCTTTAGAAAAAGCTGTCCTTGTGTTACTTGGGGCACGTATAGAGGCATGCCAAATTGCTTGTCTTAAGACAAGTGTAGGCATTCATGTTGCAGCGGGCATGTGTACAGATATGCTAAGTATGTTTATCCTAGGGCAAGGGTAGGCCTACACTGTGTTTTTGATGTTTTCTTTTACAAAATTCTTCACTATCAAACCTTTCTAACGAGGACATGTAAGTATGCAACCTGTATTCCAAATGCGTTTTGAAGTATTGGTATACGGTAAAAAAAAAAAAAAAAAGTGCCCGTGTTTATAAGTGAGCACAGGACATAATTTATTGCTTTCCATAAACTGTTCACTAAAGTTAGCGCATACACTAGAAAAATTGTTCTCTATGCAGTGGTATTTATCAACATTTGTGTTTCACAGAGATGTTTTTGCTTTCCGATTTCAATGAGATTCGTGTTTATAAAGGAACATTGTTTTCCATAATTATATTAATGTTCAACAAAAAAAAAAAAAAAAAAAAAAAAAAAAGTGCATACAAAGGGTACATTGCTTTCCATACATTAATGTTAATTTCAAGTTCGTCCATACAAAAGAAAAATTGCTGTCCACGCCAAATAATATTCAATTAAATTCCGTGCATAAAAAAGACAACATTGATTTCCATACATTTAGTGTTGTCTTAAGTTCGTGCATACAAAGGAAACACTGTTTTTCATACGTTAATGTTCGTTTACGTTCGTCCATACAAAAGGAACATTCCGTATTAGGGTTAGAAGTAGGGTTCGGTTTAAAAAGGATTTCAAATACGTTGACAATTAACAGTAGGTTTAAATTTAAAACATAAGGTTAGAGTTAGAAGCAGGGTTGGTTTTAAAAGGTAGCCTTACAGTTTGAAACAGGGTAAAGATTTGAAAAGTGAGGTTACAGTTAGAAGTAGGTTAAAAATCAGTAAGGGTATAAGTAGGTGTAGGAACTAGGTCAGAAGTAAGGTTAGGTTTAAAAAAAAAGAAAGGTTCGAAGTAGAGTCAGAATTATACGAAGGGGCGGGGCTATAAAACTGTTTAGAGTTAGGCTAGGAGGCTTATGATTAGAGTTAGAAGAAGAGTCAGCGTTAGGATGGGACGTTCGGCACGTGGGACACATCATGACATAATGATTGTTAGTGCCTTTGCATAAAACCTTGATGTGATGAGTTCCCCTCACACCTGTTCTTTGATGGCATGTCCACTGAAACCCATGATTGCACATAGAACGTTCCCTGGCAAGAACTTCATGGTAGGCCCTGTGAACATCATAAGCACTCCTAAAATGGATACTGGGAGTGATGAAACTAACTACAGTAAACACTT
The DNA here is from genome assembly GCA_016801955.1 of Conus betulinus. Taxonomy (NCBI): domain Eukaryota; kingdom Metazoa; phylum Mollusca; class Gastropoda; order Neogastropoda; family Conidae; genus Conus; species Conus betulinus. The sequence goes on along the minus strand of JADBJO010000006.1, from coordinate 862,244 downwards.
ACTTCCTTTAAAAAGCTTCATTAAATTCATGGGTAATGTCAAAACAAATATTGTAAAATGTGTTGACTGACACAAAGTGTTGTTTCGACACGGGAACGGATAATATTATGGTGTTGGTAGGAGCAGACGAACTCTGAGATAGATCGCTATGTCGAACCTTGGCCATGTGCAGTTCAACAGCCGACAGCACTCAGGAGACACGCTGCTTCCATGCTCCTGAAAATGCAAAGCAGCAGTTCTGAAATGCACATCGTACGCCCAAACGTACAAAACTTATGCTTTAGAGTGAGTACATTCCCTACATGTATGGCGGAGATATGTGGAAGGATTTCCTCTCCTTCCCCTGGTTCGCGCGCGGTCGAGCACGGATCAAGATCAATTAGGAATGCGATTATTTTTCGTCGCTTTGTTAAACGCCAACAACTCTACATACATAATGACAACCGAGGCTGATGTTTTAGCAGCCAAGGTACGAAAATGTTGCCACTAAATGTACAGGGAGAGAAGAGGGAAGAAAAGGAAATCCTGCCCCTCAAAAGTTACATTAAGTCACAAAATATTAAGAAAATGGTATGTGAACTATTTACAGACAACCTTAGTTCCTGCCAGTACCCTTAAGAAGTTTTGTGAAAAGCATGACGGCCTGCTAATTCAGACTCTAAGACTTCCAGTTCCTTTCCCCTGTCTTTGTGTCTCTTCTGTCGTTTCCTTTCTTTACATTTTTTTTACTGTTATCGTTCCTATGATGCTATGAATGAATTACGTATATACATAAATGAACTAAAACGCTTATTAATTGAATGCCACCTCCCCCCTCCCCTTCCCCCTCACCATCCTCCCGCCATTCACCTCTCAGACACCATCACCACCACCATCCCCTCTTACCTCCGCCCTTCCCTCCTCTCCTTCCCTTCCGTTTATCGCCTTTACTAACATAAGACAGCCCAACATCCATATTTGGTTTATCTCCTGGTTAAGGTGAAAATTAAAAAAAAACGTGTTCCAAATCTTTTTTAAAATCTCTCTCTCTCTCTCTCTCTCTCTCTCTCTCTCTCTCTCTCTCTCTCTCTCTCTCTCTCTCCCTCCCCAGCCCACGTCCAACGAGTTCGTTGTCAATGAATTTGCAAATGAAATGTGAGAGACCCTAAATAAAAACTTTTAAGGATGAAACCTATTTCAGTTAAAACCAAAGTGTTTACAGGTGGTTATTAAGAACTGCATGGTTGCCACATCGTAACCCGGTCAGCGAGACAACAGGACTGACTGTTGGTCACGACATGGTCCATAAGTTCCTTCCAACACCGCCAGCTCTGGAGCATGAGAAAAGACAGGATAAGGTAAAATGGTACGAGGAGCTATTAAAGGTACAGAAAACTCATACGTTAACTAAAAATGCAGTACAAGAACACGGTGGCCTAACTATAAATCACAACCAGGCGGTTATTGGTGACCTTGACACTGACCTTAGGCCCCTGTTCCCGCTTTCCCGCTTTTTTTTCCGCTACCTCTCCGTTTCTTCTCCCACCACTAAGCGAACGTCTTCTGTGTGGACATCGTTGTGCGACCTTACTTGGCTCTTTGGGGCCAGCAGCTGCCTGCTGCGCTGGGCCATCTCTGGAATGGAGCTTCTGGGAATTTCGGGTATGTTCGACGGAGCAGTTGACCTAGGGAGTCGAGGCACTCTTGAAGAGCTCCCGGATCCCTTAACCATTGCACTGGACACAGCAAACTCCACTGACGATCTTTGATGTGAATTAGAAAAGAAGCTACCAACTCCTGTGTTTGTGGAACCATTTAAAAGAGGGGCGGAGATTTCAGGATCTTCTGTGGAATGCAAATTAGGAGAGGAGTCACCAACTCCCCGCCTCCTGGCTCCAGTGGTCAAGTCGATGGGGGTTCCAAAGTCTTCAGAGAGATTGGAATGAGAAGTGGAGTCGCCAACACGTTGGACTCTGGACCACTCCTCTGGGGGCAATGAACATTTCGGGGTCTTCTGAGGATTGTGAATTAGATTTTGGGTGGCCGTCTCCTTGGTCTCTGCCTTTTTCCTCCGGGAGATGGAGATTTCAGGGTTTTCCGAGGTGTGGATTAGAAGGGAGGCAGCCCATCCCTGTGGACCGCTGCCCCTTGCTGACCATCGCCGGTTGAGGCTGCTCGGTGCCATGAAGAACATGCCCCTGGGACTCTTCATCGACGTCCCCGGACTGCGGTCAGGGCTGGGGGCACGTTCTTCAGACCCGTGCT
>JADBJO010000006.1:852500-855000 GCA_016801955.1 Conus betulinus | reverse complement strand
AAGCGGAGGAGGTTAAGAAAGGAAATCGTTCCCTCGTCTGATGCGTGGTGTAAGTTTCTCTGGGAAGGAGAGGGGAGGCTGTTGACTACACGTCAGTGTGTTAGTATTTCAGGGGTGGAGGTGGGAAGAACTGCTATTCAACGTTCTTTTCTCTCTGCGTTTATAAGTCAAGCTGTTCATTGACCACACTGGTTCACGGCAGAGCAGACACGTGGGCAGCCCACGGCCAGAAACAGTTTTGGTGTCACAGAGAACACAGAGAAACAGGTCGATCGTTTCAGAACAGAAGGAGAAGAGGCCACGGTAAGTCGGGTGATGATGTTTTGAACGGCGTGGATGCGCAGCTTCCAGGACGGACTTCAAGTTTCGATCACCACCAACCGACCACACACTATCTTTTCATGGCTGTCAAAAACGTCACATCACAAAGCAAGTCAGGCCATCGAAAAAAAAAAATATCCCGCAAAAGACACAAACAACAAAAGCGGTTATGTCACACGAACGGAAAAGAAGATGGTGGGGTGGAGTGAGGCAGTGGCCTGTTTGTCTACTGGGTAAAACGTCCGCTGTGTGGGCTGTCCGATTCTTGTGACAAGACCCTGGTTTAATTCCCACTGAAGACAGCCAGGCTGAAAGAGGTTCTGGCTGTCCTTCTACCAACCACCATCCCTTGTATTTGCTCTTAAACGGTTCATTTCTCTCGTGTATGTGTGTCCATAGAGAAATGAAACATTGAAGAGCAAAGAAAGGGCTGCTGTTCGATCGAATTTCAGGCGAGATTTCCTCTTTCAGTTTACATCTTTGCAGACTTCAGTCCCCACCTTGGCTTTCCACGAGACCTCAAACACAGGTCCTGAGCGTGAACGCATGCATTGCCAAGGTCTTGCTCGCACGTTAATTCCATATTTGGTAAAAGGAAATCTCCTTGTTCTGGTGGAAATGTATGACACGAATACAAACACTTGGATAGTGGTGCCGCAGAATCTTGTAAGTCATATAAAACTGGTTGTCTAAACTAATAGAAGAAGCAGCTTTCTGTTCAGGGCACCTCGCCTTTCGGTTGCCGGTCGTAGAAAAGTTGATAATACTCAAAATAAAGTCAAACACATAATTATAAAGCCATTTTTTCAATAGATAACCGTTGACCCTTTTTGAACGGAAGGACCCTCTTTTACGGGAGGATGCGACGAAAGGAAATCCTTTAGTTTAAACCCGCACGCCCGGCACTGATACTGCCTAGTATCAATGTCCGCTGTTGTGGTTTGCTGGAAGGGCTGGTAGTAATGTTAACATGTACTGCTAAATGTACAGCCCGACGGCTGTCTAGAAGTACCCTTCGTTGCTTTTCAGCTAATATTCCAGGCAGCCACATAGAGCTCTCAGTTACTATTTTGGCATTCTCTTGAACTAGAACCTCTTAAAGGAATATAATCTACTAAAGAAAGCACCTTTCTGAATAGCTCGTGAGCTTCTTTCTGCCGATAGATTATCTTCTCTTGAGCCTGCTAGTTCATGAGAAAGACCTAGTAACCCAACAAGGATTCTCCGTATCTGTGCAATTTCGTTGGGTGACTTTTTCCTTCAAACAGAGACATTTTTATCTGGTGAACACGCCAGTGCAAAGATAACGTCCTCTCATTGGTCAAATTAATGCCCATTACATTTATGAGAGAGCTGAAGAAAAGAGTGGATGACCATTAGCCTGGCTGCACAGCATTCATTCATTCGTTTGTTAGTTCGTTCGTTCGTTCGTTCATTCATTCATTCATTCATTCATTCATTCATTCATTCATTCATTCATTCATTCATTCATTCATTCATTCATTCATTCATTCATTCATTCATTCATTTTATTAACTTACGAGGAAAGCCTTCATCAGCACTTGTATCTGCATTTACTGGAAGAAAGGAGAATGATAAGGGATTCTTATAAGCAGTCTAGCTAATAATCCTACGAATATTTTATTTACTTAATGCTTTACTGACGTTTTAAGAAATTCTGAGAGAAAACTGTTCATAAAATACAAAAATATACAACAAAAATTCTTGTTAGTTAGTGGAATGAGAGTGTCATCTAGCAGCAACTTTGTACCCAGCACTGACTAATTTAAAGATCTGCTTGAAAAAGTACGTATCCCTTAGCTTGGATTTAAGCTACCAGTGAGCATGCAGTCAGACCAAAAACAAATGCTGATGATCATGGGACGTTGTGATAGGAGGCCTCACAGGCCAGGCCCAAAGTACTACCAGAAGCGCCCATAATGAAATGTCAGAGCGTGTGCCTGCGGAGTTGACGGTCGTGAGTTCGAACCACTCGTGGGGTCAGATTTTTCTGGCTTGAAACCTCTCTTTGACAGCCTTGCAATAAACGGGCACCCGATTGATTTCAGAGAGGACTATAGGCGGAGTAAGGAGAGGGTGGGTTCAGCCTTCCATCATTCCATGCCCGTGACGCGGTGATCCTCTGACAGTTCATCACCCTTACGGACGAAAGGCTGTG
>JADBJO010000006.1:840000-845000 GCA_016801955.1 Conus betulinus | reverse complement strand
TGATGTTTCCGTAGGTTTTGTATGACTTTGAGATAAGTCGTTCTGTAAGTTTTTGTTTCTTCATGGTGTTTCTGTTGGCTTCGTATGACTTCAGGCCAAGTGTTTCTGAGTCTTTGTGCGACTCTAGGACTATTGTTTCGGTAGGTGTTTTTGAGACTCCAGAAAAAGTGTGTCATACACCATGTGTGAGTTCTTGGAAACTGTATCTGTAGGATCTGCGTGACTTTAGGTAAAGTGTTTGTGTGGGCTTTGTGTGAGAGTTCAGGGTATGTCTCTGTGCAATTAAGTTTGACTTCTTGGTAATCTGTGACTTTGACTTCTTTGAACAGACTTGTGTTTATTCTTGCTGTTGTTTCTGTCGTTGTGTGTGACTCTAGGGTAAATGTTTCTCTGGGCCGTGTATTACTTCAGGGCAAATGTTTTGCTAGGATTTGTGTTTCTGTAGGTTTTGTGCGACTTTACGGTAAGGTATCTATGGAATGTGTGTCTCTGTAGGTTTTGTGATTCCAGGTTAAGTACTTCTGTAACGTTTGTGTCATTTGAAGGTGTTTCTATAGGTTTTGTGTGACCTTAGGGTGTTTCTGTCGAATTTGTATGATTGAGCATAAATGTTTCTGTAGGAACTGCGTTTCTGCAGATTGTGTGTAACTCCAGGTTAAGCATTTCTGCAGGCTTTGTGGACTGTAGGGTGAATATTTCTGTTTGCTTTGTAAGACTTTAGGGTAAGTAGGATTTGTGTGATTCCAGGTGGAGTATTTCTATAGGTTATGAGACTCCAGATTAAGTGTTTCTGAGGGCTTTGTGTGACATCAAGTTAAGTGTTTCCGTAGGCTTTCCTGTGATTTTTTTTTTTCTCTCTTTTCTTTGCGCGTTCCATTTAACATTTCCCATGGTGTTATCATATTCACCGATCTCCGTTTTACTTTGCGCTTCGCTCACCGCTGACTTCTTCCAGGAGGGTCGTCATTTTCACCTCTCATTCAGCGCTGACCTGTTCCGAGGCTCATCACATCCAACCATCTGTTCTCTCTTCTTTGCTGTTCGCCACTGGTCTGTTGCCATTGTGTTGTCACAGTGACCACCCCCCCATTTCTCTGCGTGTCGTCCACGGTTGACCTGTTCTCACTGTGTTGTCACGATTATCCCTCTCCCCGTTTCTCTGTGTGTCGTTCACCATTGGCCTAGTTCCACTGTATTGTCACGACTATCCCTCTCCCCGCTGCTCTGTGTGTCGTTCACCATTGGCTAGTTCCACGGTGGTGTTACGACTATTGGCCTAATTCCACTGTGATGTCACGACTATCCCTCTCCCCTTCTCTGTGTGTCGTTCACAATGGAGCTAGTCCCACTGTGTTGTCCCATTGACCTCCCTCCCATTTTTCTGTGTTTATTTCACTGTTGGCTTACTCCGGTACTGTTGCCACGCATGTTCGGAGTTTGCTATGACTCCTCTACATTGAACACTTGCACCTGCAGCAACAGCTGACGAGGCGATAAACGATGTACGGCATAACAGCTTTAGTATCAGTGGCAGATATAAAACGCTACCTTCGTTGATGTTGTTATCAGCTCAACACAATCTTCCGTGTACGTTCTTCTGAAGTTGCCAGCTGTCGGCATTATGGTGCTGCAACGCCGGCGTTGTTGGTCAGTGATTGGGTTTCTCGCTGTCATCACCTCCGACATTTTGTTACCATCAGTCCGTGGCTCGGCCATGAACAGAATAAAACTGAATTTATTTAACAAACAATGACCAAAAATATGTCCAAAATAGAAAGCAAAGACACCAGACGGACTGCCGTGATGTGTAAGAACTCAACAACAACAACAACAACAACAACAACAAAATCAGAATTTTGGTCCATTTTAACAGGATTTATTTTTTCATAAATTTGGTTCGGTCTGTAGTGTACGGTTTATGCAAAAGTTTATATCAGATAAATGTTAGAAGAATAAACATAAGCCAGAGTGGACGCCGATGAGTATTGCCTTCTGCTGCATGACAAATGTACGTGGGACCGCAAGATTTGGCGTCCTCGGATGACTGCCGTCTGAGCCTTGAGAAAGACATGATGATCATGGTGAGGATTGTTAGGACAGAACGGTGATGCTGATAATGCAGGTAATGGAGATTATTTGGTGATGCACGATGGGGCGCAAGCTGTTTTGATGACGTGGACAAAGGGGCGCACTCACTGACAGATGAAAATTTCTATCATTTTGAAATAGACAATAGGTACAGTGCCGGTGCGCGTGCGATCGTGCACGCGCGCGCACACACACACATACACACACACACACACACACACAGGCGCGCGCGCGCGCGCGCGCGCGCGCACGCGCGCACACACACACACACACACACACACACACACACACACACACACACACACACACACACACACACACTCACACTCACTCACTTGTTGGTTAGCAGTTGGGATCTTTATTAATACGCGCGTGATTTTTTTTTTAAATTGCATAATTCTGTTCGTAACGACTAGCTGAATTCAGGGCGCGCGCGCGCGCGCGTGTGTGTGTGTGTGTGTGTGTGTGTGTGTGTGTGTGTGTGTGTGTGTGTGTGTGTGTGTGTGCGCGCGCGCGCGCGCGCGCGCTGTAACGCACAATAACTTAGATGACTTGGACCTGAACATGTTTTGGCCAGGGTAGGCTTTTATTATACAAAAGCTATTACAGGAAGCAAAAACTTTCTGGTCTTAATACATCCAGTGCCACACGCGTTTGGTCTTGTTACGCGTGTCCATACTCCTTCATTTTCTCTTTGATACTGATTTTCTGATGTCTCTTGGGTGCGTTGTAAAATAGGGCACAGGTGATGTTCGTCGTATGCATATCCTAAAACACAGCACCAAAGGGAAAGTGAGGGACGTACATTTCAGTGGACAGACGGGATTGCTTTTGTCCGGCGAAACTGAAACCAGTCCAGGACAAAACACAACATCATCTCTGAATCATGCATGTAAAAACTCAAGTTATGAATTATACGACTGATCTTGTACACACGAAGTACAGCAAAATCGATACTACCCGTGTGGGAAAACGTGGCTATCTGAATCTCTGATAGTACCAGGAACATTCACCCACCGATCCGATGTGATAGACCTAACGATCTAAATGCTGTTGTTACCATTTAGGCTATTAAAAACATACTTGTAAAATCAGCATGGGCATCCGCGTATTAGATGTAGGAGCAATGCAGATATAAAAACAAAGAGGAAGGAAACTGAAAGAAAAACCAAACAAGCTGATTAACCTGATCTTTTTACCGACTGCCAAATCCACGTGTAAATTAATGGAACCTGATACACGAAAGTGTTCGAATATCTAACAATACAGCATTGGAAGTTCTTAATCTCAGTGATGTTGGTGATGTTGAACTCTCCATCTCCCCATCTAAGAGATATTCTGGATCGTTTTCAGCTGCCTAAGTTAATGAACAGGCCTACATGGATCACTGAAACAAGTGCAAACATGCCTATATCTTATCACAATTCAAACCTCCAACACGGTGATTTTCCGCTGTTGTTTTGCCAGAAGTTTGCAGTGATCATTGTGATCCCTGCGCCTCCATTGGGAATACTGTTATCGAGGACTGGCTGTTTCAGAGAACAATATTCAACTATTGTAAACTATTTGTTCCTAGATTTTGCAATTTACTGGGAGACATAGACCGGAATGATATGATCCAAAACAGATCAACGGATGACAGTGCTATGATGTTTTCAGATATCGTTACTGAAAAAGCTGAAACACGCATGTCAGTTAAAATTGTCACAGTGGATCCGAAAGATGTACCGTGGAAGACAAACGAACTCAGGTTGTTAACAGAAGAACGCAAGGAAATCCACAAATACGCTAGTCGTAGGTATGAATTAGAAGGTTGGCGAGAGTTCCGATACCCCCGTGATTACATTACAAGACAGGCAACGACAACGACAACAACAACGACAACAACAACAACATGTAACAGAAGTACAAAAGAAGTCTACTAAAGAAGTTTCACGGTCATCTAACATAGGCAGAAATGAGTGGTAGAAATTTTCTAAGATCGTCTTTTAAACAAGCAGTGTACGGACTCACACGAAATCCCCCTCTGTCCTTTTCAACAGCGCAGTTTATCATACAAAAAAAGAAAAACTGACATTCTTGATTACTTCTTTTTCCAGTCAAACTTATAAAAACGAGGATGACGAATTACCCAATGTACTATTCCTGGATCTAGAACTTTACTATACGTAGACAAAAACAAAACCGTAGGACCTGATTCTGTTGATAACAGATCGTTAACTGCATCATTATCAGACATTTTCCTGCCATTGATCACACTCTCTAATAGAAATTTGCATAAAACGTAATTTCTATGTGCATGGAAGACCGCATACGTAAGTCCAGTACATAAAAACGCATCAGGCGAACTATCTACCCATTTTCGTCCAATTTCCTTGCTCAGTTGTGTTGCACAGATAGAATTGCACATCCATACGCATGTTTACTTTTTTTGCCATCTGATGTTATTATATTCTCCTGTCAGTCTTGCTTTATCGCTTTAAACTCCACAATAAACCAGTCAGCGTGTATTTATGATTTATGTTTTTCATGTGGCATAAAGAACTGCTCTAAATGGATGTAACAGGAATTAGAGGGATCCGGAAGCCTCTGGGTTGGTTTGCTGAGTATAATTCAAACCGTACTCTTGCAGTTGTTATTAAACGCTTTAAATCTGATTACAAAAGGATTTTTGAGGATGTACCCCAAGGTTCGGTATGAGATCCTCTTTTATTTTTTTTTTTCATTTATATCGGTGATACAGTAGACACCCTCAAATCCAGTCTTAACCTCTTTCCAGATGATACAAATATGTCGTTAGCGCCCAGTAACCCTGTTACTCGCAGAAAAGAATGCTTAACTCGGATCTACATAAGATAAATCTTCTCAGCGAAACGATAGAACATTGAATTTAATAACGAAAAAAAAAAACG
>JADBJO010000006.1:830000-837500 GCA_016801955.1 Conus betulinus | reverse complement strand
GAAAGTATGCACAACACACACACACACACACACACACACACACTCTCTCTCTCTCTCTCTCTCTCTCTCTCTCTGGGTGAGCTGATATCATCACATCGATAGGACGCGTTTTTCCCCCTCCCCGCTGGTGTCGATGACGTGCGGTTTTTGTTAATTAATGCTGTTACAAATTTTCCATTAGTGAAAGTTTAGTGGCAGATAAGTAGAGCATTTTATGCCGATTGCCAGTTCATAACGTGCATTTCCGGATTTCTTGCGGACTTTTCCTCGGCACATTTTTGTGCTTTATGGCAGAGCGAGTCAACTGTGCACTGAAAATGAGAATACGAGTCATCGCAACGAGGAATAGACTGGAGATACTAGTGTTTGTGTTTGTGGCCACATACCTGCTGCGTTGTGGTGACATTGAACTGAACCCTGGACAAAACTACGGCAAACAGGATAGTGAGCAGGCATCGGATAATAACAACAGTCCCGTTCGTACCCCTCTTCAGTCTTCGAGTGATTTACACTTTTCGGCGGATACGGCTCGGCAAATACTCGATGCCATTAAACGACAAGATGACAGATTCCAGTCCATGGAATCGAACATGGAGTTTATGAGGCAAGATCGGAGTGAAATTAAATCGGACATCGGACTTGTCAGATCTCAGTGTGAACAGATCGAGAAACGGTGTGGTAAACTAGAAAGCGAGAGCAGTAGGTGTTTTTTACCTTATTACAGGACACTGCTGCTGCGGATGTCAATGAAATGTTTGCAGAGAATGAAAACAGCAAAAAAAGAAATAAAGAAACTGACGAATACTGGGCTGACAAGTCCAAGCAAATAGGAGGACTGAAGGAGGAGATGGACAGACTGGAGAGCTTTTCCAGAAGAGACAACCTCCGCATGTATGGGGTGCCAGCAGCTGAGGGGAGAGAGACGCACGACTCCTGTGCCAGAGCTGTGACGGAGGCCCTGAACAGTGTAGAGGGGGACAAGAAGTGGTCAGTAGACGACATCGCTCGGGCCCATCGTGTATGACAGAGCAGAAACGGTGAACCCCGACCAATAATGGTGAAATCCAGTGAATGGAAGGACAAAATGGCAATTATTACCAACAAAGACTTCCGCAGCAGATTGAAAGACAAAGGGGTGTCTGTAGCCAACGACCTCACACACATGCAAGCACTGTCGTTGCCGAAGCGAAGAAAGCAGGGAAAGTGGCCTTTTTCAGAAAGGGACAGTTAGTGGTGCAGCCCAGGCGACAGATCCTCGAACCTACCCGGAAGTGGTGGATCCAAACGCCAAGCGGACATTGACGATGCCAACGACGACGACAGAGAGACGCTTCGCCAAGCAGATGACAACACAGAGGTCAGAGAGGACGGTGCATCCTCCTCCGACCACAACAACGCAGGCGATTCCCCCTCTTCGTCACCAGCCAGCGTCACAGTCAACCTGCAGTTCAAGGTCACCGCATGCAAGCCGTGACGGGAGTGGGTCACGCCAGTATAGTGTGCAGGATTTTTTTTTTCACCGCTCACAACGTAAACAGTTTCACACCCCCCAAACTGCGAACAAAACTTCTGGTAAGAACCTTCCACGTCGTTCGGACAGAAACGCTAGGGAAAAACAAAAAATAGGACAGACAGGACCATCCATGTGACTTGAAATTCCTGACGCACAACAATGAAAATCTATACAGTAAGCTTAACGATATTTCTTTTATAAAATATGTTGAACTCTTTGATTTCATTTGTATGACGGAAACTTTTGCGGATGACAAGTTTGAATACAATGGAATATTTACTGATTACATAAAGTACTCTGTGCCAGCAAAGAAACTTGTCTAAGCAGGTAGAAATTCTGGTGGTTTGTTATTGTTAATATGTAAATGTTTTGAGAGTTATGTAACGAGGTTACATTTTAATTGCGAAAATGCTGTGGAAGTAAAACTAGTTAAATGCGTGTTTCAAGTTGATAAAGACATATTGATGATTGCAACGTACGTCGCGCTCCAGAAAGTAGTCCTGTTTATCGCAACAAAATACAAAAAGATTGAATCATTCTGTTAAGAAAAAACATTCTTGAAATTCTAAATAATGAAGATGTATACCTGTTACTATGTGGAAATTTCAACTCTAGGACAGGTCAGGAACAGCCCAACTTGAATGAAGTATATTGTTATTCTCCTGTTACTGATGATGATGATGATGATGATGATGATGACTGGCATGACTTTAGCAGACAGTCAAGGGATAAGTGTGTGTGAATAATTTTGGTAAATCTTTATTGAATTTGTGCTACATGTTAGATTGTGTTATTGTAAACGGTATGTGTTCTGGTGATGGTGATGGCAATTTACTTACATTTCCCCCACATGGAAATAGTGTTATTGACTATTTTATCATTTCAAAACAGTTGTTTTTTGTGTGAATGTCATTTGCATGTCAGTGACCGGATCGATTCATGGCATTTGCTTGTAGAATTCAGCCTACGAAATGTTGTTAAACGTACGGTCAAATCGATGACAATGGAGAATGAAGAAGAATGTATTGTTTGGTCAAACGATTGTTTACTAGAATATGTTCGTGAGCTTAATTCTGATGATTGTAAATGGTGTAATAAAAAAGCTCTCAAGCTCTTTCTGTCGATATAAATGCCTGTCTGGATATTTTTGTCAAAACGTTATATGGAGCTGCAGCCGCCATGATTCACACTGTTGGCAACAAGAAAAAAAGCAAAAATGAATGGTGTGATAAAGAATGTGCTCAAAAGAAGAGAACTGTGAAAAGGTATTTGAACCTATTTCAAAGATAAAAAAAAATTAATGAAACCTATGGGGATAAATACGTAGAAGAAAGGAGACAGTATAAACACCTTTTATTTTCCAAGAGGCAAGAATTTGATAAAGAACGAATAATGAAGCTAAAGCTGTCGGCTAATGACCCAAAGTTATTTTGGAAAACCATCAGATCAGTGAACAGAAAAAACAGTGCTATATAACGATATTTCTAAAGACCAGTGATTTGAACATTTCTGTAATCTTTTCAACACAGCAACTCCTGATCTGGAACAAAAGGAAATCGTAATTGATGACCCGACCGGTGAGTCGCACGAACCCCTTTTCAACAATCCTATTTCTAAGGAGGAGGAAGTTGAATCTTGTATTAGAAAATGATGAAAAACGGGCAAAAGCTCTGGCATTGATAAAATAGTTGGCGAGATGCTGAAAAGTGCAGACGATGCTATTGTTACCTTTCTCGTAGAATTTTTAAATAACATTTTTGAACAGGGTATCTTTCCGATAGAATGGTGCAAATCTATAATAATATTTCCAATCCACAAGAAAGGGGATGTTAATGTACCTGATAACTACCGTGGTATAGCCCTAACGAGTGTTGTCAACAAAGTGTACACACGCATTCTAAAATAAGAGGCTCACTCAGTGGGCAGAACAAGAAGCAAAACTGGCAGAAGAACAGACTGGGTTTAGAGTAGGTTATAGTACAGTTGATCACATTTTTACACTGCACACTATTGTCCATAAATATCTGGCAAAAAATACAAAACTGTATGTAGCTTTCGTTGAATTTAGAAAAGCTTTTGACACTGTGAACAGAAACGTTTTATGGTCTGTGTATTACGTAAAACTCGTGTTGATGGAAAATTGTATAAAGCTCTAAAAGGTGTCTACAACTCGGTAAAAGCTTGTGTCAGAGACAAACATTCGTATTCAGACTTCTTCGACTGCCCGAGAAGCGTAAAACAAGGGTGCTTACTCAGTCCGATAATGTTTACTTTTTTTTTTTATCAATGAATTGGCCCTTGAATTAATTAGGGAGGGTAAGCACGGGATACAGATGGTACCAGGATCTATCCAGCTATTTCTGCTGCTGCTCTTTGCAGATGACGTAATCATACTATCAGATACGGTCATAGGCCTACAAAATCAGCTTAACAATCTAAAAAAAAAAAAAAAGAAGAAGCAGCAGATAGATTGCATTTAGAGGTTAATTTAGATAAAACTAGTGAAATGTTTTTTTTCGTAAAGGAGGCTACCTTGGAGTAAGGGAAAGATAGACATACAGAAGTGAAGCATAAAGATGACAAATACGTACAAATACCTAGGTTTGGTGTTTACCCACAAAATTAAGAACGAGTGCTTCTTTGCTCGAAATGAGTAAGAAAGGTAAGAAGGGAGTGATGGAAATCCCTGAGATCGTTTCGAAGATTACGTACGATTGATCCTTTTCTATTCTGGAAACTGTTTGATGCCCAAATTGAACCCATCTTAACTTATGCAGCAGAAATCTGGGGGCTGAAAGATGTAACAGAAATAGAAAAAGTTCATACTTTTGCTATCAAGCGATTTTTTTGGACTTCCATTGCACTCTTCCAACAAAATAGTTTATGGAGAAACAGGAAGATATCCGCTATCTGTCAGAACAGCAATAAAATGCGTTAAGTACTGAATCCAATTGGTTAGACTGCCGATGAATAGAATATGTAGACAAGCTTACAAGATGGTGCTAATGCGGCTAGAAACAGATAGTTGTAACTGGGCTTCGAGGGTAAAGAATATTTTAATAGAAAAGGGCTTTAGAATAGCATGGCTATGCCAAGATGTCGGAATTGAAGAGGGGTTTATATCAGAATTCAAGGACAGGCTTACATCATGCTACAAGCAAAAATGTCACTCAGAGATTGAAACTAGCGATATATACTCATGGTATTATTCATTTAAATCTGTGTTTGAACCAGAGAAATATTTAACTTTAATAACAAACAAAAGAATGAGAGAAACACTGACAAGGTTTATATTAAGAGTACACGGCTTAGGTATTGCAAAACACTGGTGTATAGATAGAGAATTTACAGACTGTGTATTGTGTGGTCAGAATGTTGAAGATGTACACTTTATTTTCCAGTGTCACCTGTTCTCAGACATTCGTTGAAAATACTCCTTCATTCATATCCAGCCATCAATAAATGGTATAAGGGATCTTTTAACAAATAATAATTCAACCATTGTTGCCTTTGCTAAATATATAGTGGAAGCTAGCTATGAATATAAGAATAAGAAACTAGAACCTAATAATTAAATAAATAAGTCTGTAGTCATCGGATGGTCCGAAAGTTGTAGGCCAAGTGCGTGCGTTTGAGAGGGTTGGTGGGCGGCGTGGGAGAGGGGGGAGGGCGGGTGGAGAGGGAGGGGGGCGGGGCGTGGGGAGATGGAGAGGGGAGGGGGGGGGGGGGGGGGGTGAGGGGGCGGCGCGAGGAGAGAGAGAGAGAACAGTTATATTATGAAAGGGGGGGGGGGATAGGAAAAAGGGGGGGGGGGGGGGGGGACAAGCTAGGAGAGCGGTGTTTGTGCGACGTACGCGTATGAGTTAGCGTGTGCTCTTTTTGGTTTTCATGTATGCGTGCGTGGCGTGATGTCAGTTAGACTGAGGGGAGGATAAGAGAGTGAGGGTCAAAGGAAGGAGACTGGTGGGTTAGGATAGGAAAAGGCAAGAGTGGAGGGGGGCGGGGGCGGCGGCGAGGAGGGGGACGGGGTGGGGGTGGAGGGCTGCGGGGTGCGATAGGGAAGGGAAGCTAGTATATTCTACATGTGTGATTAATTGAATGTCACTCCTTATGAACGTGTATAAGATGCCCGGCAACATTAATACGCAAAAACTTTGTAATATTTGTTTTGACTGTATTGTTTTCTACCATGATTATTATTTGTTATGATTTGTGAATGATGCGATTTCTAAAACTATGTGTGGAACCCCTTTGCCTTTATGGCTCTCGCTGAAGGCAATAAAACATCAAAGCGTCTCTCTCTCTCTCTCTCTCTCTCTCTCTCTCTCTCTCTCTCTCTCTCTCTCTCACACACTATTACAGTCACTTTATCATTTACTCGTCTGATGTACGTAATGGTGAAAAGACGTTAATTTGAAGAACAGCAACACAATAAAAGAAAACTATAAGCAGAAGTAACAGATCCAAGACTTGACATAGCCAACAGTAGTGGAAACGACCTCAACAAGCAGTACGACATAAGTCTTGGGGTCATCAAGGAAGTGTCACTGCGTGCGGATCAATCATTTTGGCTACACCACGTCTATTAAGCCACGTGGCACGCAGCAGGGATTGTATATGCATGATAAATAGATAGATCAACAGAGAAGAAGATAGGAAGAGAGTGCCAACAAGGAGACTTGCCAGTTGCCTGACCTACGCTTTTACCGCAACGCTCTGGTCACACACTTTTCAGTAATATATATAACGCAAGACTTGTTTCTTCTTCGCTGGCCCGTCTTCTGTGCCATTACAGGGCCATTGCCCCCAACGCCGCTCATTCCGGTTGTCTGTCCACGGTCATACCCTGGTTCGTCCGGCACCAGCAATCCACAGGGAGCTGTCATTGTTAAATCGTCGTGAGGCAACCCACCCGACGAGACACTGCTTTACTGCCGAATCACTTCGCTGGTACCCAGTGGTGTCTGTTCTGATCAGCTTATGCAGAATGCCACGTACTACGTCCCATACTGACGACGATTATTGCTTAGTCGCGGAGCCTGCGCAGGCGAGCGTCCCCCATCAAAAAGCGCCACCATGTCCCTCTTAACGACGGTCCGTATAAATGTATCGATACCTCAAAACTGCAGTCACTCTGCCAGAAAGGCATAGAGGGCCACAGAATTTGAGATTTGTCTAATACTGAATGATGATTTGAGGACGAAGATGATGAAGATGATGCGACGGAGTTCCAGTCCGATCTGAGACTGTATGACAGAATTGTACACTACGCTTCTTTCATAAGCATTCCAAAGTCAGTCAGGCCCTAGAAGCGTAAACACCTGCAATGTTGGTCAATGGATTTGAGGAACACCGTCAAGGGCATCCATTTAGCGGGTAACAATCGTCTAAGTGGTCCCAGTCTTCCCAGCTGAGGCCAAGGAGTCGGTCGGGGTAAAAAATAATCCCAAAAGTGCATGGCTAGGCTGTTATTGGAATCGTATCCACGACCTCCCAGCCGGGAATCCGCGAAACTAACCACTGCGCCACGGCAGCAGGTGACATAGGGCATTTTATCTGTACGGCGGCAGGTGACATAGGGCATTTTATCTGTACGGCGGCAGGTGACATAGGGCATTTTATCAGTACGGCGGCAGGTGACATAGGGCATTTTATCTGTACGGCGGCAGATGATATAGGGCATTTTATCTGTACGGCGGCAGGTGACATAGGACAGTTTATCTGTACGGTGGCAGGTGACATAGGGCATTTTATCTGTGTTTTGTCAAAGGAAAGGTTTTGTGTTCCGGCACAAACAAATACAAATTTAAGAAACTAACATTTAGATCATTCACCTCAGTCACTTTCATACAGTCACATGCATGCAAAATAGCCTCGCCCGCATCATTAAGTTGCATGGGCACATCATATATAAATTATACTTAATGTCGTATGTATGGACATGTCAACTCTGGGCACCACGGCTTGAAATATTCGAACTATAAGCA
>JADBJO010000006.1:822500-827500 GCA_016801955.1 Conus betulinus | reverse complement strand
TGTGTGTGTGTGTGTGTGAGAGAGAGAGAGAGAGAGAGAGAGAGAGAGAAAAAGCCTTCACTACTCCTCCACTAGCTGCAGTCTCGTGCCTGGCATCTGTCCTGACCTCACAGCACTCAGCACTGTTTTCAGGTAGTGATATCATCATCGTCCCATCATTGTAGGTCGTAGAGGGGTCGCGAAGGACGCAGTCAGAGCTCTTCATAGTTGTCCGTCGTCAGTCATGCACGACAGGACAGAGGAAGTGTCAACAGTGCCGTCCTTTACGTCGTCCATCCACGATTTTGACAGTCTCTCTCTCGGGACGTCCACTGTAACCTGTAAAATGGTCTTGGACTGAGAGTCATCGTGAGATACATGTCAACCCTCCACTGCACCCTGTAAAATGGTCTTGTACAGGGAGTCATGGTGAATTGCATGTGCACCATCTACTGAACCCTGTAGAATGGTCTTAGACAGGGAGTCATTATGAGGTACATGTCACCTCCTCCACTGTACCTTGTAGAATGGTTTCGGACAGGGAGTCGGTAAGGTACAGGGACCCTCCACTGTACCTGTAGAATGGTTTCGGACAGGGAGTCATGGTAAGGTACGTATCCACCTCTCCACTGTACCTGTAGAATGGTCTTGGTCAGAAAGTCATGGTGATACATATTTCTGTCCTCCTCTGTTCATTGTAAAATTGCCTTGGACAGGGATTCGTTACGAATTATATGTCCATCCTCTACCGTACCCTGCAGAATGCTCTTGGAGAGAAAGTCATGGAGAGATACATGTCTGTTACTCATCGGACCTTGCAGGGTGGTCTTCAATGGGGATTCATGCAGAGATGCGTGTCCACCCTCCGCTGTGCCCTTCAGTAATCATGTCGAGGTGCATCCTCACTGTACTCTGTAGGGCGTCTTGATAGGAAGTCATGAGAAGATGCATGTAAGCACTAGGCCAGCTGATGGTGTATAACTGCTGGAAGAGGATATTTTCTACTAGCGTGAATGCTGGTCTGCTGCTTGATGCCATACTGATTGTTTTGCTTTCCGTGTCTGAGATGTAGACCTCTGTCGGAAGCCCGTTACAGTGATTGCCTGAAATTCTGGACCAAGACAGGCATCGACATAGTGAGTCATCAGCTGTGGAATATAAAGCCGATGTTCATGTCGTTTTGTTCTTATTTTTCTTTCAGCTGTAGTTGTTTTCGTCGATGACTGGAATCCAAAAGTTGCTATTCGTTTGCCCGTGTCTTTATTTATTGGTTATCTGTGTGCTTTCATCCACCGACTACTAAATGAAGAATATGCAAACGAGAACGCTTTTCACCGATAATGACACAGAAATTAGTTTTCGCATGGTTTATTATTTGTCTGACGTTTTAAAGCCATCAGCCACGAAGCTCATTTGGAAAAAAAAACATTTTATGTGTGCAGGAACTTCATCATTTCTCAACACAGTGATCACATGTTGGAGGGAAACCATGACCAAAAGGAAACACTTCTTCTAGACTTGGGAAAAACTTCTAATGTGTTCACCCAAAACGGTTTTCTTTTTGAGAACATATATTCTAGCATGACATTGATTTCTAAAATGCTGTAAAGCCCTGATTTTGTTCTTTTTCAATCAGCCTTATTGAACGTAGAAGGGGGCAAAGAAAATCGAGACAAGAGACATAAACTAAAACGGTGAATCGATCAAGGTTGATTGCAGGCATATACTGTGTAAAAAGGGGAAACTTTAGCAAATGGAAACCTGTTGGGCTCTTTCTGAGAAAACGCACAAATAAAGAAGAGAGAGAAAGAAATAAATCGATCAACTCTGTAGAAAGAAGAAAAGCAGAGAAGAAAGAAATTATCGGAAAGAAAATACAGAAGGAGAAAGGGAGAAAGCGCGGAAACGAGCTAAGATTAAAATCTGACCCCAAATAACTAGTGGGACAAAAGAAACTTAGGACAAAAAAAGTCAAAACAAAAACGCAACAAAAACGAAACAAAATGGCAGCGGAAGTGAACGGCCCGGCCTTACCCAACCACACCACCGCCACAGTGTCGGAGCACGAAAACAGCACCGACGAAGGCAAAGTGGCCGAGTGGATCGAGCACACGACCATTCAGCCCCGGGAGGTGGAGGAGAAGGTGTCGTTCTGCAAGCTGTTCACGGACAACTGGCTGTACGTGGTGACCTACTGCTTCGTTTTCGGCAGCTTCGGCGTATGCGTGGGCTTCCTGGGCCCCACCGTCTTCGACCTGGGCTGCCAGACCAGCTCCAACCAGAAGCAGATGAACTGGGTCTTCTTCGTGCAGCTCATCATGACGCTCGTCGGCTCCATTTCGGCTGGCTGTTTGGCCCAGAGGTGAGTGTGTCTGGGTGTGGCTGTGGGAAGGGGTGGGAAGGGGGTGATGGATGTTTTGGGAGATAGCGTGGGAGGGAGGCTGGGAACAAGTGTCAAATTGTGTGTGTGTGTGTGTGTGTGTGTGTGTGTGTGTGTGTGTGTGTGTGATTATGGCGGAAGTTGTGTGCTTCTCCTCATTCCCTTCTCTCCCCGTCAATCTAGCCCCCCCCCCCCCCCCCCCCCCCCCAACTGTCTCCAAAGGGGGACCAAACTTGTTATTGTGCCACAAGACAGACAGATTTCATTGTGTTTCGTGAGGAGAGTAAAACTGCACAGCCATTTTAAACAGCAGACTAAGTGCTTGGTCAGAGATGGACTTATGACTGATGAATCACAAACAGGGTTTTGTAAAAAGCGATCTACTATTGACTATATTTTTAGACTGTTCGCGGCGGTCGAGAAGCATTCGTATTAAAGTTGTGTGCCGTTTTTATTGATTTTTGCAAAGCGTGTGAGAAAGTGAACAGTCTCTGTTGGTGTGCTTTCTTTGAAAGTGACGTGAAAGGAAAGATTTGTAACAAACTGTAAAACACGCACGAACTGTAAAAAGAAGAGCTTATTTCAGGTGTAGTTCCGGCAGAGTAGAATTTTGTTTTACTGCCTCCAAGGCTTGAAACAAGGATGGGTCATAAGTCGCTTTGTAATCATCGATGCATTGGCCAAAGATGTCATAGTGAAAGGAACGCAGTGGGTTAGTTTATGACCATATCAAGCCGAACTGTTTGTCGATAATCTGCTCCTGCTTCCTACCAATGTTAGACTGACAAACCCAACTAAGTGTATTGTTAGCCAATGGATTGTAGTTGAATGTCAGTCTTAAGTTAATTCTGTGTGCTTGTTACAAAAGAATTGCGGTTCTCTCGAAGGAAAACTTGAGGTTGTAAACTTAATCAAAATATCTTTTGCCCCCAGTGAGCACAGTCTGGGTATGCCCTGAAAGATTTCGAGTCTAGGGTTAAATGTGGCACCCTAGAAGTTTTCTTTACACTGGAAATCTCTTGTCACATTAACAAAAATGTTTGATGCACGAGTGTAGTTCTGTGTCTCGGGCGCCCTGCGACTGACGCAGAAGAGAAAATTCATCTCAAAGTTTTAGTGTCTGCATGAGAGCACTGAGTGATGTTGAACTGGAGACACCTCTTAGATGCAGGTCAGCATCAAGACAGATGATGTCTCCGTTACGCTGATGAAAAAGTCAGATTCACAGTACTCTCCAATGATCTGTGCTAGGTTATTGGGATGCAAGCCAGAGGGTTCAAACTTGAGGTTTCCAAAGAACAGAAGCTGTGATGTCTGAGTGGTTTGGCCACGTTGAAGATCGATCTACTAATTGCGAGTCTGAGTTGTAGACAAAGAGATGTTTTATTGATTTACTTGTTCTCTTGTCATTTACTCATTTGCTTATTTCATTCTTCATAGCATATTATTTTTATCTGTTGTAACATGACATTCGTCATTAAATACGTCACAGGAGATTCCATAAAGACTTCGTTTAGGGATGTTCTACTGGATTGGATTTCGAGTTTTTAGGGGAGCTTTTTTCATTTGAACTGGAATATAGTGAAAAATAGAGAGTTGTGAGTATATTTGAAAAAACTGGTTCAGTTTTTTTTTTTAGACAAACAAATGGAATTGAATTTGATTATCCGACGATCCTGATGCCTCTTCCCCTCTCACCTGGGGTCGCCTGGGTTATAACATGACAATGTGACACCCCGGATACATCTCCTCCCTCCCTCCCCTTCCCCCCTCATCCGCCCGGGCTAGGCTGGGCTAAACAGTAATATTTAATGCTCAAGGCAGCTCAGTGTTGTAAAATTTCTCCGCCCCTGCCGAGGACATCGCCTTTACACATCTACATGAATGATCTCTTTTCTGTTTTATTATTTGTGCTTGTAGGTCAATTTAGTCTTCCATGTAGAAAAGGCTTCAGAGTGGAAACACGTTGCTTTTGAACTCTCATATATTCGTTATATTCGATTTGTCTCAGAGTTTTTTTTTTCTTCGGTGTGGGCAACGGAAATTGAGGACCATGACAAAGAAATCATCAAACAGTTTCAACGGATTAGGACTGAGCGGGAAGATTTCTGCCCAGACTGGTTTTCCGCCTTGAAGACAGCTCACGGCTGAACCGTTTATGTGTCAGAAATTGTATTGAAACAGAACAACATGTTTTGAATGTCACAAAAGCATTTACCTGACAACACTGCTGTCATTTATAGATGATAAGTCTGGAATTCATGTCCACAGACGTAGATTTTCTACTACAAAAGCGAAACGAATTGGTTTCGTATATCTTAAATGTTTTTGAGAAAGAAGACATATAATAATGAAGGTAACCTCATACCCCATGCAACATACCCCATCACTATTACAGTGTCTTCTCTGTCCAGAAAACGAGAAGAATGGTTTAGCTAAACACTACAAAGCACTTACAAGACATTCAAATTATTTGGTGGACCTTGGCTTTTCAGAATAATCGACCGTCGAATACTTAACATGTTAGCCGTCTTGAAAAACCGTAATCACGTGGAATATGTGGAATATATTACATATTACGATGATAGAGAGAATGTGTGTGGAATGGCCGGCGCGCGCGCGCGCGCGCGCGCGCGCGTGT
>JADBJO010000006.1:810000-815000 GCA_016801955.1 Conus betulinus | reverse complement strand
AATGATAATGATTGAAAATAATAACATTACATTTCAAATATAACACCATACGCACATACATACATTTGCATTGTCAACATTACATCTATCGAATAGCATGATCTGAAAAAAGATAGAAATACAGGACACATAATAATCACAAATAGAAATCAACATGAGAGTAAGTCAATATTAAAACCAAGAATCTGTTCCGGAAGGGGACGTACAGCACAGTACAGAGAGAGAGAGAGAGAGAGAGAGAGACAGAGAGAGATAGACAGACGAAAGAGAGAGAGAGAGAGAGAGACAGACAGACAGACAGACAGACAGACAGACAGACAGACAGCGAAGAGAGAGAGAGAGAGACAGACAGACAGACAGGCAGAGCGAGCGAAGAGAGAGAGAGAGAGAGAGTCAAACAAACAGTAACACAGAGACACAGGCAGTCAGAAACAGAGGGACAACACAAAAATGTGCCCGCAGCAAAGATTTGTCTGATATGTGTATGTCGTTTCACTCTAATAAGTACAATGTTTGCTCTCTCACTCAGCCCGTCCCTTCTACCTCCACCGCGTCTCCCGTTCTTCATTCCTACCCTACCCCCCCCCCTCTCTCTCTCTCTCTCTCTCTCTCTCTCTCTCTCTCTCTCTCTGTCCTATTATCCCACACAACAGATGCACAGCACTTAATATAGCCTATACATAATACCCCCGCCCACTAATAATACAATATGCGTATTTCTAGCCAGGTTTTCCTCAGTCTAAACCATAATGACTCTACAGTTTCAAAATGATCTCTTTGCAGTTCTTTGTTGCTCGTGTGGGCGGAATCAAATGGCTGTTTGCGACATTTACAGAGCGGGGGAGTTAGGGGTCACACCTGTCCACAAATATGGTGTCAAACATTTCCCTCCCTGCTCATTGGTCAGCTTCCTGTTTCCACGTTAACTGACTGTCAACTTCAGCTGTGCGTCGCTCAATCAGTGTGCAGACCGTTTCCAGGGCTCTTACGACCCAGCTGTGGACCACCGCTTTGAGCTGGTCCCACCACACACAGAGCACCTGTCAAGAGCACGTTGTGCTGGATGTGGGTTTGAAAGGTGATCGTTTGTTTAGCGTGCGAAGTTCAGTCAGCAGTGCTGAGGTTCTGCATTTAAGAACAGTGGTAGGTCTGTGTCCTTGTAAGGCCATAGGTCCACACGAGACATGTGCAGGGTGTTCGTTTAATTGATAGGTCTGATAACGTTTGAAAACCGGTCATTGAGCACCTTGTTTCCTTACTTTTACCGTTATTATTCTATTGAGTTATTGGCTTTTTCTGATTGCCCCTAATAGCATTTTTGTTTTATCTTTGACTTTCATTTTGCTGTCTCCTTGGTTACTTTAATTGATTTTGTCTTTGTTTCTAAACCGACACAAATACTGTAATTTTTACTTTGAAGTTCCAGCGTATTTCAGTTGAAACCCCCCCTCTCTCTCTCTCTCTCTCTCTCTCTCTCTCTCTCTCTCTCTCCTCTCTCTCTCTCTCTCTCTCTCTCTCTCTCTCTATATATATATATATATATATGTGTGTGTGTGTGTGTGTGTGTGTGTGTGTGTGTGTGCATTTTTTTTGTTATTAAATTATTTTCCTCAAAGTTATGACAAGCAATATCATGTCTTCAGAGAGGTAACTCTCACTTAACTCAATTATTCAACACAGAAAACAATATATTTTATCTTTATGCCTGAATTCCAATATTTCCTCACCTTTTTTGTAATACATGCTTCACCTTTTTTGTGTAATACATGCATACATCTGGCCAATGGTTGACAGAGCATTGTATTACAAGTAAAACGGACTTCTGTCGCGTTCATTGATGATATGTACATATCCCCCATCCTCTGACGTCCCTTGTCTCCCCCCTCCCCCCACTCCATTCTCAATCAACAGTGTCCTTCACCCTTCGTTTTCCTGTACATAAGAAAGCAGTTGTATGCAATGATGGAGGTGCTTGTGGTGTAGAGTGTGGACCAGTCCGGTGGCGGTGACGGGCACTGTACAAAGCTTTGCAGGCATCTCAGTGTACGGTCTCAGTGCCCCCAGCTGTGGATCAGCTGA
Source organism: Conus betulinus (assembly GCA_016801955.1). Lineage (NCBI taxonomy): Eukaryota > Metazoa > Mollusca > Gastropoda > Neogastropoda > Conidae > Conus > Conus betulinus. The sequence goes on along the minus strand of JADBJO010000006.1, from coordinate 812,921 downwards.
TGCGCCCGGGTGCAGTGAGGAGACTGGAGAGACAATGCACTATGGCGCTCACGCATACACACCCCAGGGTAGGGCAATACTTCTTTATTTGTGACCTGCTCCCATGCAAACTCTTTTCAGTGTAAGACAATCTTTTTCATCTTACCTGCCTCTATGTACTCACAGCCCAGGGTAGAACGGTTTTTTTGTTTTTTTTTACTGGCTTCCCCAGTGGACATGTGAACAAAGTTTTGGCCTGCTCTCATGGCAAACCACTTGTTTATCGATCAGTACTTACTTACTGCCCATTATGCCCGGTGGCATGTAGGGCAGCAACAAAGGTCCTCCATTCTCGTCTGTTCTGGGCCAACCTCTGGATGGTACCCCATGTGTGGTTCAGGGTCTTCAGCTCTCCCTCTACAGTTCGCCGCCCAGGTGTTTTTGGGTCTCCCCCTCTTCCTCCTTCCTTCAGGCGTCCAATGGAGGGCGACACGAGTGATGTTGTCTGGCTCTTTTCCTAAGTATGTGCCCTATCCACCTCTATCGTTTTTTCCTGAGAATTGTTTTCATGCTTTCTTGATGGCATTGGGAGAGTAGTTCTTCATTTGAGATGGTGTTTGGCCAGAAAATTCTTAATATTCTTCTAAGGTTCTTGTGTGTGGAAGACTGATAGCTTATTTAGGTCACTCTCTGTCATTCTCCAGCATTCTGAGCCATACAGAAGGGTAGAAATAATGCAGCTCTGATATAGTTTGAGCTTGGTTTTGATGCTGTATTGTTGGGGGACCTCCATACATTGCTTAGCATTCTGAAAGCATTTCTGGCTTTGTTTTTAGACGGTTCTTGATGTCATTGCCTGCTCCTCCGTCGTGTCTGACAATGCTGCCCAGGTAGGTGAATTTCTCAGTTGTAGGGAGGGTTTCTCCATTCACTTGAATTGATGAGGGGTTTGGGACATTCAAGGTTATTACCTCTGTTTTCCTTTGACTGATCTTTAGTCCAACCTGTTGTGCAAAGCTGCTGAGGCGGGATGTCTTTTCCTGCATGTGTTGGTGAGTGTGGGAGACCAATGCCAGATCATCAGCAAAGTCAAGGTCTTCTAAGGGCTGAGAAGAGTGTCCATCGTATGCCTCTTGTCTGGTCTTCAGCTGTTCGACGCATCACCCAATCTATGGCAAGATTAAAGAGCATTGCTGACATCACACAGCCCTTGTCTCACTCCTGTTTTCACTTCAAAACTGTGGTCACTGTTTCCGACTCTGCATGTGAAGTTGTCATAGAAGCTTTTGATGAGAAGGACTGTCTGCTGTGGTATCCCATACATTCGTAGTATGCGCCATAAGCTGTCTCTGTGGATGCTATCAAAGGCTTTCTCAAAATCCACAAAGTTGATGTACAGTTGTCTCTGCCACTCTGTGCACTGCTCAATTATGTTACGCAGTACAAATATCTGGTCAGTGCATCCTCTTCCTTTTCGAAATCCTGCTTGTTCTTTTGTCAGTTGTTTATCCACTGCATCTGATATTCGCTGAATGATGATCTTTGCAAGGATCTTGCTTGGAATTGACAGGGGTGATTCCACGCCAGTTGTTGCATTCTTTTAAGTGTTCCTTTCTTGGGGATCGTCACAATTTTCACAATTATTCCCTCTGACCAATCATTTGGAATCTTCTTTTCTTCCCATATAGTTATAAAGAGTGGCAGAAGTATTTGGGCCGCAAGATCTGGATCTGCTTTGAACACTTCAGCACTGAGGTTTGTCTTGTCCAGGGGCTTTTCCGTTTTTTAGAGCTTTAATGGCAGTCACGATTTCTTCTTTTGTTGGTGGTTCAGCATTGATGTCAAGGTCATCTTCCGCAACTGGAATGTCGGCTTCTCTAAGAGGTGGTGGTCTATTCAGTGTCTCACTGAAATGTTCTGCCCATCGAGTTTCCTGCTCTGCTTCTGTTGTTAGCAGTCGCCCCCCTGTTTGTCCATGATCGGTGTATCTGTTGTTCCACGATATTTACCGCAGATTATCTTGGTGATCTTATATACCTTTCCTTGTTCTCCTTTGTTGGCTGCATCTTCTGCTTCATCTGCAAGGGATTCCATGAATTCACGTTTGTCAGCCCTTGATTTCTTCTTCACAGCTTCATTTGTTTCCTGGTACAGCTGTTCGTACTTTTCCTTCAATCGTTTAGATTTTGCCTCCAGCTTCTGCACCTTCAGGGCTCTGCGTTTTTCAATGAGCTCCCATGTGTTTGCTGTTATCCATTCTTTCTTTTTCTGTTGTTGTGTCTGAGAGACAGGTCTCACTGGTTTTCAGGTAAGCTGTCTTTACATGTTCCTTATCAATCAGTGATAGTGTTTAATTCTACAGAATACTAAATGAAGAAGATACGGACAAACACAATCTATGGTCGCCTGCCATTTTGTCAGCGGGTGGGAGGAACTAGATCACCAGTACATTCCGTTCTGATCGGCCAATGGTTTGTGACTCGGCCACTCAGTAGGCACGATACATAATGTTATCGATGTCATAAACAGCAACATAAAATGGCAGTTTCACAAAGCCACATTTCTGGTTATCGCAAAGTTGATTCATTTCCGGTAGAATTACACTAAACGTTTATTTCTTCACAGCAGATGATTGAAAAATATTGCTGCTGCCCATTAGGCAGGTTACAGTATTTACCACACACCCCGACATAAGCAGTTGCATGCCCCATGTAGTCAGGCAGCAGTTAGTCCTATCATGCATTCGCTCATGCATGCACCCACACAGATATGACAAGAGATTCGTGTATCCACCTCAGTCTCACCTTTCTGCTAACACACACACACACACACACACACACACACACACACACACACACACACACACACACACACACACACACACACACACCTTACCCCCAAATTTTTGCTACTGTTATCGTGATTTTTTTTACTGCTACAAA
>JADBJO010000006.1:802500-805000 GCA_016801955.1 Conus betulinus | reverse complement strand
TACTGTCCTTCGAATGAGACTATAAACCGAGGTCCCGTGTGTTAACGCACGCATAACATCTTGCACACGCGTAAAATTCCATCACCAACTTTCGAAAGTGTGTAGCCAGTCTGGCCGCTGGTATGGATGACACGTTACACATAGCATGCACCCTGCGTAAGAAATGGAAAGAATGGAGGAAGTAAGGCCATTGAGTGAACGATATGAACGATATGGACTGGATGACACGGGAAACGACTGAATGAAGCGCCAGCTGGCAGCTCTTCAGTCGGCACTACCCAAGTAGGCAGCCCGTTGTGTAAACTAATGTGTATTGTAAAGCGCTTAGAGCTTGGTCTCCAGCCGAGAATAGGCGCTATGTAAGTATTCATTATTATTATCATCATCATTATTATTATTATTTACGGATGCAGTTTAGTAGTTTTCTTTCTCACAGCATGGTTGAGGTTTTGTGACGTAGCAGTTGTGATATAGCGGATGGACTAGTTCACTGGCAGGGACCCTTCGCGTGTAGTCCAGTTTTACGTCATTTCGGCCAGATGCCCTGAAGGGCACATCGGTCGACTGGGGGACGCCTCTTTGGGGGCATTGTATCAAAGCTTTCCGTTTAGGTCAGTGTCTGCCCCCATTGCGGTCGATCGCCCGATACCGTCAGGTGCAGAGTGGAGACTGCAAAGACACTGTACTACAGTCACACACACACACACACACACACACACACACACACACACACACACACACACGCGCGCGCGCGCGCGCGCGCGCGCGCGCGCGCGCTGGCGCACCAAGGTAGGACAATTGTTTTTCCTGACCTGCCTGAGGGTTATGTAAACAAATTTTCACCTGCTCTCCCCTCCCCCTATCACTCTTCTCAGATCCCCGGTGGGCAAAACCATCTGCATCTAAATCAGTGATAGTTTTAAATTCGGTAAAATACTAAATGGTGAAGAAATAGATAAACAATTTATTGTTATCTGCCACTTTGCCAGCGGGTGGACAAAACTAGACAGCAAGTGCGCTCCATTCTGATTCGCCAATGACTTCCGGCTCAGCTAGTCACTTGGCATGATGTGTAATGAACCTATGTCATAACAGCAGCTCTAAAATGTTCGTTTCGCGAAGCAAATCTCCCAGTGTCAAGATAATTATTCAGTATCAGCAAATTTACTCTGTATTACTTGTATTTCTCCGTGGCAGTCGGTTGAAAAATATAGCTCTAGCGTGGCAGTCAAGTTTGCAGCAATCACCACATTCTGACACGAGTGATTGCATGTCCCGGACGGTCTGGTAACAGTTACTGTCCTACCGTGCAGCCGCTCATGCGTTCACGCGAATAGGACAAGCAACAGATACGTGTGCCCACCTCCTCCCTCCCTGTCTGCTCACACACAAGCATAGACCGATACATGTCCACTAATCACTTAATACAAATCACACACACATGCACGTTTGCATTAGTGCAAATACATACAAGCGTACACACACACACGTGCACCTACACAACGACTCATTCTGTCTCTGTCTATCTCTGTGTGTAATCTGTCTGTCTGTCTGGCTGTCTGTCACACACACACACACACACACACACACACACACACACACACACACACACACACACACACACACACACACACACACACCCGCATTTACACGTGCGCGCTTGCTTGCGTGCGTATACACATATACAGAGAGAGAGAGAGAGAGAGAGAGAGAGAGAGAGAGAGAGAGAGAGAGAGAGAGAGAGAGAGAGAGAAGAATCTAAGGTACAGAAAAGTGAGTGGAACCAACAGTGTATAAGATACAAAAAAGGTGAGTGGCAACAACAATCCGGTCATTACGCTAAGAGTAACAAGAACAAAACAGTTCAAGACGTGATGGAAACCCATGAAAAGGCTTTGGAACGAAAGAAAGATACGGGCAAACAAAGAGACAAAGAGGAAGACCGACAGACAGTGAGAGAGACAGACAGACAGACAACAAGCCGCAGAAGAAGGGCGGTGGCTGTCACCGTGGTGTAGGGGATGGGCGGGGGGAGGAAATGAACGATTCTGCCCGCACTGGCCCCCTTCATCACTAAAACATGGCCACGCTGGGGCCCTCCATTCACGCCATTGTTGCCCTTCCACTTGATCGATGGACACAGATCGATACAGCCACCTCCAGCCCCCCCCCCCCCCCCCCCCCCCCCCCCCCCCCCCCCCCCCCCCCTCCGCACCCTCACCGAATCTCTGCCCACCGGCTCATCAATTCCCCAGTCCTCTCCCTTCGGTTCCTCTGCGGTTCACCAATACTTATTAACGTTTCATCCACTCGATAGCAAGTCTGCGTTGATTTTCTTTTCCTCTCTCTTTTTTTTTTCCCCTTTTTTTCGGAGAGGGGAGTTGGGGTGGGGAGAAACAGTTGACGACGTACGCGCGCGCGCGCTAACACATACTCTTTCTCTCTCTTTTTTCTCTCTCTCTCTCTCTCTCTCTCTCTCTCTCTCTCTCTCGCACACGTA
>JADBJO010000006.1:787500-797500 GCA_016801955.1 Conus betulinus | reverse complement strand
AGCAAGGCTGTCATCTTGCCAGACTGTCATGGATTGGCAGTCAACAGCCAGGGCGAGGGGAGGGCATGCACATGAAAAAGGACGTGGAGTCTTAAACAATAACAGAGGATTGACATCCCTGAAGCATAAAATCATTTTTTTTTTCCCGTCCAAATCAATTCCTCGTCTTTAATGTTCCAAGATGTCGATTTTCTTGTACTCCCAACAGTGTACAATTATCGGCGCATGCATGTGTTGATTTTTTTTTAACAGGTGCACATACAATTCTTCTATCCAGGAACAAAACCTTTGATTTTCAGTTCACCGAAATGGAATCAGATCTGGACTGAATTTCGATAGCAGAATTTTGTAATAGGAGTTTGCACGGTGTCTCTGGTGGTCTCTCTTGGAGCACAGGATAAGTAATGGACATTTTCTTCAGAACAGGACGACAAATCGACAATTTCTTCGGGGTAGAACAGACAATAAACATTTTCTTACGCATAAGGCAGGTAACGGATATTTCCAAGGGGACAGGGCATACACTGGACATTTTTTGTAATTAGGACAGATAATTGATATTTCTCGGGAATACAACAACAATTAATTTACACTTTGGGATCCGACGTGTGACGGATGCCTTTAAGAAAATAGGACAGATGATGGACATGTTCTTGAGGACAGGACGGATGACATTTTTGGAGATATCAGACGGGAAATGGACCTTCTCTCTAGGACAGGACAGAGAATTGATGCTTTCTTTCAGATGAGACAGTAAATGGGTATTTTCTTGGGGGCTGGACATATAATGGACATTTTCTTACAGATAGGTCACTAAATGGTCATTTTCCAGGGGACAGGATAAATAATGGAAATTTTCTAGAGGATAGGACAACAAATCCACATTTTCCTGGTGGACAGGACAGATAATGTCATTTTCTTGGGGAAAGGACAAATAACTGACATTTCTTGGGGATAAGACAATCAATTAATGGACGCTTCCTTTCAGATGGGACGAAAAAAAGGATATTTTCTTGGGTTGAGACAAAGAAGGGACAATTTCCAGACACCAGGGACACATTAGTCTCCAAGAGGCCAGTTCAAGATTCTTCAAAACGCATTACAGTTCAGAGACTGTCTTCAGCAGACATTATCTGAGCTTACCGCCCTGTTGACATTCACCTTCTAAAATAAAGTCACGATAACTTCGGCATCGGCATTTAAAAGTCGGGCTCCTTTTTTTTAAAAACTTTTTTAATCGAACTCCTCGTTTCTGTCAATTTGCTAAGGATATTAAGAGAGCCTGACCTTTAAGACAAAGCCTTTGATGCTTACGTGCGCAAAAATAACATCTGCTCTGGTAGACATGTATTAGAACGAATCATCATGGGCACGATGAAGAGTTCGTAGACACATGGTAACATGTCAGCGAGACACAAAGAAACACACACACACACACACACACACGGACACACACACGCACACACACACACACACACACACACACACACACACACACACACACACACACACACACACACACGCGCGCGCGCGCGCGCGCGCGCGCGCGCGCAATTTTATTTCCCCTCTATATCTGTGGCTTTGACACTAGCACATTCAATTCCCACCCAAGAGTTTTGGTCCTTGTCAGAAAGACACTGTACACCCTGCAGTCTCTTCCAAAGGTCTGGCCCTTGTTGGTCGTCTGGTACACAAACAGACTTATGATTCTAGTCTTCTGTGCTCGATCCCCAGTGAGCTGTCATTCTCTTTTGACCGTTGTCGTTGTTGTGGCCAGCTTTCATTACCCTTCTTCCGTTCCAGTTTTCCACTTAACGCTTCTGCATTGTTCCTCTTTTCCTTCTCTTTTCCGTAATCCTCCATTCCACAGTTCTTTTTTTAATCTAGTTGGCAGCATTTGTCTGTCCTGTAACTGAACAGGATACTTATTCTGATTACAACAGATAACTGTTCAGTGGAGCGATGATTTTATTACCGTTATTTGGAGAAGCCCGGGGTTGTGTTCACAACAGTTTTAACACAGTCAGTACTAACATCATTTGTCCTTGTTTCGCTGGTCTGATCACGAGTAAGTTTGGACAGTCTTGCTAGTTTTACCTCACTGTGGAGAATTGTTGATGTTTTTAAGTTAACCGAATCTGTCCATCGGGAAAATGTTTGATGTTTTCACGTTCATTGAATCAGACAGATGGAAGAATGGTTGGGTGTTTTTTTTACGATATTGAATCAGTCAGCTGGGAGAGTCGTTGATGGTTTTACGTTGATTGAATCAGTCAGGCTGGAGAATCGTTGGCAGTTTTCCACCCAACGGTTTCATTTGATCTAGACAACTGCCGGGTGTCTGGCGTGAGGAGAAGGGGTCAGGTGACGACGGCAGACAGGACATCGGCTGATGACAGGGTGGACAGGGTGGGTCGTCTTTCGCGGTGGCCGGACCCTTCTGCCTTCTGCCCAGTGCTACCCCCACAAGGAGCAGGGCGAGTGGGTAGTTTTTGCTCATACAAACAAAATACTTCTGAATGATGATGATAATAACAGTAATGATAGCAACAACAACAGTTACAACAACAACGGCGAGAATTAACAATAGCAAGGACAATAATAATGATAATAATCATGATAAAAACAAATAGCAATAATGATAATGATGGCGATGATAACGGTCGTATTATTATTATTATTATTATCATTATTATCACCATGACGTCATTACTACTATCCTCCTCCTCATTAGTGTTGTTTTGAATCATTACTATTGTGGTGGTTGTTGCGATTCTTAAAAGCATGTTAACTAGTTTCAGGTTTAGCGTTCCTATCCACCAGAGTTTACTGACATGAATGGTGTCCTTGAAAAAATGCGTTGAGAGAAGAAGGTGATGAGCTAGGGGCTTTTCCAACACCACACTACTACTACCAGAAGGACAACACACTACGACAGGCAGCGAAAATGACTATGTTAAAGTTCAACGCCAGCCGGATTTGAAACCAAGTCGTCTGACTGTGAACTGGGGTGTATCACCACTGAGTCACGCGGATACCCTGAAAACCCTAGCATTCTGAACATTGGAGCAGCGATGGGCCGTATCAAGTTAGCTTCGTCAGGAGAGATACCGATTGACAATAGGAAGCTTTCTTACTTGCTTTTTCGGCTGTTGCCGACACGGGGCTAAATGTGGATGCAGCTTTGTAATGTAGATTTAAACATGGTAATTCTTTTGACCTCTGGACAGTTACAAAAACAAACAAGCGAAGATTAGTATTAACGCTTAAAAGCCTGCCCCCTCCTACAGCACATGTTGTCGGACATACCTACAAGCACACCGCCCAGCATTACGTCCCCGTGCATACCTCCTCACCTTTACACACACCGACCCGTGTTACAGCGGGAAAGACTGGACTTGTTAGAACCCTCTAACTTGATGGGCACCGCTGAGAACAGAATCCTTTGAAGTCATGGACTGACTGTCCCTCATGAACTCCAGAGACACGAGCGAGTTACCGGGTCAATATCTGTCTGTCTGTCTGTCTGTCTGTCTGTCTCTCTCTCTCTCTCTGCGATGTCCCTCACCCCCCCCCTCTCTCTCTCTCTCTGTTCTCCCTCTCTTTCTGTGGTGTGTGTGTGTGTGTGTGTGTGTGTGTGTGTGTGTGTGTGTGTGTGTGTGTGTGTGTGTGTGTGTGTGTGACAGAAAGAGATGGAGAAAGAGAAACTTCACAACTCAAGTTTTTGTTTGAAAGAAGTCTTTGAAACCAGTTTCCTTTGCCCAAATGATATAACCTAGGCTGCCTTCAGAGTGTTCCATGATCTGAGTAAAGAGCTTGTTACTATGCATTGTGTAAGACATGCAGTAAGCAATATGGAGTTAAGCAATATGTCTGTGTCTGAGAGACACAGAGAGAGGGAGAGTAGAGGGTGCGCTCAAACACGCACGCACACACGCGCACAAACACACACACGCACGCACAGACAGACACACAGACAAACAGACACACACACACACACACACACACACACACACACACACACACACACACACACACACACACACACACACACACACGCACGCACGCACGCACGCACGCACACACACACACACACATACACACACACACACACACATTCGCGCACACACACACATACACACACAGAGGAGGGAGACACAGAGAACAGCTAGTCCAAGCCTGATTAGAGGGGAAAGTACTTGAAGAATCATGACATACAAAAACAGCGACAAAAACTAACATAGTACATTATAAGGACAAACTGACTACACAAAATATCCGGGTCAAAAATAAATCAGTACAAAGAGAGGTGAGAGAGAAGCCATGTACACACACACACACACACACACACACACACAACACACACACACACACACACACACACACACACACACACACACCCATACGCACGCACGCACGCACGCACACACATACTCTCTCTCTCTCTCTCTCTCTTTCACACACACACACACACACACACACACACACACACACACACACACACACACACACACACACACACACACACGAATGCACACACGCACACACTCTCTCTCTCTCTCTCTCTCTCTCTCTCTCTCTCTCTCTCTCTGTCTTTCACACACACACACACACACACACACACACACACACACACACACACACACACACACACACACACACACACACACACACACACACACACACACGTTCTTGACAAGACAGTAGAAACTCTGAAAGCCTGCCGTAAAATCTGTCCATCTCCCTTTGTCTAGAGAAAGCAAGGAACACCGAGGGAACGACGGAGAGAAGACAATACGAGGAAGAAGGGATATACTGGGAAAGGATGGGAGAGGGAGGGGAGTGGGGGAGAGGACAGCTCCCAACAAACACCACAAGTTACCTCTTAAACTAACGCCCCTATTTAACGCACACACATAGGCCTACAGACGAGGGCTGATCCCAAATCAAAATCATTGCCCACGTGCGAGGGAATTGTCAGAGGTTTTTTTTCACAATGAGTACAAATGTAGTTTTCCAGTTTTTAATCGAAGTTTGGCCATCAACATTGAAATATACCCCAGACAGAAGAGAGATTCAGATTAGTCTGGAAGTAGTTCGTTGTGTGTGCGGTTTTCAAGAATGATTAATTTTGTGTTTATCAATTTTAAGGTGCTTTCTGGGAGTGTTCTCACTGATCCGTGTCTTGCTAATTATCCGTTTCATTCCACTGTTCTCCACTATGTCGCGGAACCCATCAAAAGTACCATGCTGTTCCCTGTCCTCAAGACATGACACACTCTATCAAATATTTCACTTTTTTCAAAAGTATGTTTTCTCAGGGGATTCCCAGATCTATATCTGTTAAATCCAAATATAAAGTCGACAAAAATACAGGGCAATCCCAGTTTTGTGACTGCTTAGCCCAGATTTATCATCAACACATAAAAAAAATCAAAAACTGTAGTGTCACTATCACACATAAAATGTAGTTTCGTACAATTCTGCTACCAAGACCGAAAAAAACCTGTCCTAAAACAAAATGATTTTCGTTTACCCGTTAAATGAGTGTAGGTCCTTCGTCGAGGTGGTCTTCACGCTTCCAGAGAGCTGCCCAAAGTGCTGGCCCTGTGAAGGACACAGACTCTGCTGTCTGCCATGTCAGTGTCCAGGACCTTGACCATTGTGTGCCTGAAAGTGTGGTCTTTGGCCTCCACAGCGGCGTTATCTTGGAGGCTCTGTCTACCCCGATTAAACTCAGCTGATCATTTCTTAACAGCGGAGTGTGCAGGAGCATGCTCACCATGTGCTCAGCAAGTGCCCTCATATGTGTCTATTGTATGAAGTCTTTCTTTTTTCAGGAAGATGATAGTATTTCACGTTTTTTTTCATTTTTGCAAATGTGGCATAAAAGGCCATGTGATGACGTCACAACTGTAGTAAGAAATAGTCTCCAAAATTTGGATGTGATCAGCAAAAAGGCGCGTGCATATGTGCGCCAGATTTCGCAGACGTAGCTCCAGTCTTTCACAGGCCATGAACTTATTGATCGGTCCTCAGCACGCGTCCACGCGCTCATTCACGTCCCATCACCCAGGCAATAAATAAAGCAACTGTGCAACGCGATGCAAAAACACACGCTCGCCCTCTCTCTCTCTCTCTCTCCTCTCTCTCTCTCTCTCTCTCTCTCTCTCTCTCTTCTTCTTCTTCTTCTTCTTCTTCTTCTTCTTCTTCTTCTTCTTCTTCTTCTTCTCCTCCTCCTGCTCCTCCTTCATCATCATCATCATCATCATCATCATCATCATCATCATCATCATCATCATCATCTTTTTTCTTCTTCTTCTTTTCTTTCTTCTTCTCTTCTTCTTTCTTTTCTTCTTCTTCTCTTCTTCTTCTTCTTCTTCTTCTTCTACCTCTTCCTCTTCTTCTTCTTCTTCTTCTTCTTCTTCTTCTTCTTCTTCGAATTTCCAGCTGTCGACGTCGACGTATTATTCATAAATAGAGGGTTCAGGACGTTCGCAGCGTGAGTTAAAAGGATTATTGGGTTAGATTCAGCACTTTCAGTTTGAAAGTGCTGAGGGAGGGAGACAGGTCAGTATCTGTGAGCAAGATGGTCCAGTCTCGCATAATTCTGGGAAAGAACTTTTTTGCTGTAGTCAGCGCGGCAGGAAATCCATTGATACTGTTGATTGTGATAGTTTCTCCCTGCAGCGAAGATACGGGCTTTAAAGTTTGCACACCTCACATATACTAACCTAGAACGGATTTTACAAAGCTTGGTGAGTCTTGATGCACACCATCGTTCCCAAAGCGAAGGTCACTGCAGCTGCTCAAACATGTCGTTAACACTTGAGGTATTCCTATGTGTATTCAGGACATACCTAGCTGCTCTTTGTTGGATCTTTTCGAATTAGAAGTAAGTCCTTGGTGTAGAGATTCCAAACGGCACTGGTATATTCAGCAATAGGACGAACCAAGACCTTGCATGCCAGTTCTTTGGTCTTGTGGGACCACACCTTTCTTTTCGAGAAAACCAGGGTTTGGTTATCTTTGGCACAGATGTTGTCGACATGTTTCCCTCAGGAGAGATCGTTTTGATCGAAGACAACGCCCAGAAGTCACATCCAGTACTTAAAAACTTCATGTCATAAAGCAGTGAACATTCTGAGAGTTGTGACACATACAGATTGGTCCGCTGAGAAGAACACTCTTCTTCATCTTTACAGGGCTCTGATCTGCTCCAAACTTGACTACGGTTGTGTGGTCTACGGCGCCGCAAGATCTTCCTAGCTGAAAACCCAAGATTCCATCCACCATTCAGGGCTTCGACACTGTCTAGGTGCATTCCGCACAACCCCTGTTGACAGTCTGTATGCTGAGGCAGGTGAACCCATCATTATTCAATCGTCAGGTGAAACTTTCTTTGAATACTGGTTAAATCTCTTTTCTGAACCTCTAAACCCTGTTCATGAATGTTTCTTTAACCTAAAGTTCCTGAAGAACTTTGAAGATCATCCTAGTTCTATTCCACTCTCTGGAATTTGTAGTCGTTCCTTTTTGAGCAGCACGTATACATACCTTGGAATTTATGTTATTCATCCAAGTTTCCTGATGATCCACCAAGGGCTTTCTTAACCTCGGGGATCCGATTTGGTTTAGCCTCGCATTGTAAAGACACCACCAGCTCGTTGGTGTACAAGTCATTTTTCTCTGAACTGTGTCCTGAATTTTCATCCTTCAGAAGAATTGTTACTGATGGTTCTCAATCTGAAGAGAGGGTTGCCTTTGTTGTGTTTCGCACAACCTCTTCCTCTCAGAGTTATTCTAAACACATTCTCACTGACAAGCTCTATCTACACTGCAGAGTTGATACCCTTCTTAATCAAAACATAAAGATTCCCTCATTCTGTCTGTCTCACTCCCTTTGCTGGCCATCACCTCAATCAGCTTCAACTGCTGAACTGTTTGAACTGTGCTTTCAAGTGGGCATTCGAGACAATGAGGACGTTGATCATCTTGCCAAGCATGCGACAAAGAAAGAGTTGAGCAGATTCTCTATACCTCACACCGATCTGAAACCCGTAGCTGAAGCGTATCTCGAAGACCTCTGGAAGGTGGAGTGGAATACGCAGACGGGTAACAAACTCTTTCAAATCCGTCCAGACCTGAAAGAGCTTTTTAGCATGTTCCAAGGGCGGCCGTAAAGAAGAAATAGTCTCATGCCGTTTGCACACGGCCACTCCTTTACACGCATTCTTATTATCTTTTAAAAGGTGAAGAAGCTCCGCGGTGCGTTCTACTCAGAATGAGACATGTACTTACAGAGTGTGGGGACCAACATGATGCCAGACACACACCCTTCACAGCAGACTCCATGAAAACCTTTTTCACATATGTCACACCGGACGTGATGTTTTGAATTTGTGAGAGAGATCATCATTGTTCGTCTCATCTTTTTAACGAAATTTCATGCGTGTTTTACAAGGTATGTTTTATTGAGTTGTATAAATGTGTATCTTTTTTATATATGACTTGAGAGTTGAGATCTACGCGGTGACAACCCTTATGTAGCCCTTTGTGGTCGGCTGGGCTATAAGCAACATTATCTCTCTTCGAATGGATCAGACTGAAGATAAATTCCTGGATACATCGCGGAATCACGCGCTGAAGGATATGATTATGAAGGGTATAATTAAATTCTAAGGTTCACGGTTTTCTTCTGGATAAGGATTGCTTGACACACTTCTGCCGATAAACTTTCATGTCCCTCACCTTCTCCCTAGCCTCCAACCTGTGGAGATTTTCCCAGAGCACTTCACGGTCTTTGTCGCAGGTGATAAAGCGGTAGGCCGCGGTGTCGTCAACGAAGAGTCTTGATGGAGAGGAGACTACAGAAGAATTTCATTCATATAAACCAGAAACAGGCAAGGCCCAAGCACAGATTCCCGAGGCACGACAGACTTCGTACACACGTAGACAGATTGAGAGCCGTCAGCCACCACTGCCTGCCTGCGGTCGCTGAGAAAGTGTGCGATCCAGCTGTTGGCGCTTCCTCGAACCGTGTAGTAGTCAAGCTGGTGTGTCAAGAGGTTATAATTGACCTTGTCAAACGCTTTGGCGAAGTCTATGATGATAACATCAGTCGCTTCACCTTTTTCCATCGCTGCAGAGAGTTCTTTGATAACCTCGAGAAACTGGACCTCCAAGGAACGGCATTTGCGGAAACCGTGTTACGGGCCAGCGAAAATGTGCGTTTCAAGGCGATACATGACAGCACTCACAAAGGTATTTGATGGGACGTTGGTAACGGAGACAGACCTATAATTAGACGCCTTGCAATGTTCTCTGAATTTGAAGAGAGGTGTCATCAGTGCCTCCTTCCAGTCCTTACAGACTTCACATGTTAGAAGGGATGAGCGATAGACCGTAGCAAGCATGTGGACAGGTCGTGCACCCAGCTCCTTCGGCTCACGAGGGTTAATGCTGTGGGCCAGCTGCTTTGTTGTTCAGGTTGGCCGGTAGCTTTTCCACACCTGTTGTACTGACGTTGATTTTGTCCATGATAATTCGTCACGGAAGTTAGGCATTGTGCACTCGGTCCTAAATTCATCTTCCGGATAATTAATACCTGTGCCGAACTCTGAATTGCAGGTGTTCAGCAATTCAGCTCTCTGTTTCGGGTCCGTTCAGCAATTCAGCCCGCTGTTTCGGGTCCGCGAGGAGTGAGTTCTCCGCCTGGATTCAGAGCTGGGACTTAGAGATTGTAGAGTTTGTGCTCTATTAAAGTCCACCATCGTTTCTAACTGGGTTTGGAGTCTTGAAGAAAGCAGGCCTTCAGTGTAGAAACCAATAGGAACGCCGGAACTGTTTTAGCATGTGTTCGTTTATTTCTGGGGTAATCCATGGGTACGAGTCTTGATAGGGTTGTGCCGAATCTTTAGCAGAGGTCTTGAAGTGTTGCCACAGTTCTTAGTAGAAGAATACCCCAGTATAAGGAAGTCTTGCTGTGGTAATACCATCT
>JADBJO010000006.1:777500-782500 GCA_016801955.1 Conus betulinus | reverse complement strand
GTTAGGTACGAAAAATTGCAGCAGTTATGCCAATTTTGACCGATAGGTACGAACATAGAAATAATTGTGGCTTTCTCGTATAGGACTGATGCTTCCTTTGGGTTTAATCGATCGATAACTACTGAAATCGATGGCATATGGCAACACAGACCTGTTGCTGTACATTGGTAATAGATGACTGGAATATTACTTCCGTCTGTTTGAATTCTTCAGCAGCTCTTCAACGTACGATCAAGTTGCAAAGTGAAACGACTGCAGGCGGAAATCTAAACAAATCTTAAATAAATGTCAGCGAACCGCCCAGAGAAACGTGGACAAACGAGTCACAAGACACAACACACAACGCGTTTCGACCTCTTAGGTCTTCCTCAGTGGAAACAAAGACGGACAAAATAACGAAAATGCACTTAGCTTTGATCGCTTCAGATTGCTTCTGAGTTCAGCGCAAGGAAGGCGTTGAATCAACATTTTCGTTATTTTGTCCGTCTTTGTTTCACCTGAGGAAGACCTAAGAGGTCGAAACGCGTGTGTGTTGTTTTTTGTGACTCGTTTGTCCACGTTTCTCTGGGCGGTTCGCTGACATTTATTTAAGATTTGTTAACGTACGATCAGTAAATCTCCTTCACATGTTGCTGTGCTCTTGGAGAACAGACAGATTGTGGCTGAGTGTTGTTACTTATGACGGCTCTAGGATGATCCTGGCTGAAAAGTTTCTCCTGCGATGCTATCGACTGGGATATTTATGGTTTTTTCAACATTTTCCTGCTCCCGAATACTTATGTACTTGTTAAACCATCAACACTGAAGTATGCTGATGCAATTTTCTCCCCGAAAACCTAATTCATAAACAAACATGCTTAATGCGTGAAATTAGTATTACAATTGTGACATATTTCGTCAGTTACGTACGAAAAGTGTAACGATGCTACATCACCAGTGGATAACAAGCCCCAAAATTGTAAAAAAAAAAATAATAATAATATTGGCACACTGTTACATTTTACGTCGCATCACTCCTCCCAGGAGACCAACCTACGCCCGAACTATTCTGATGAAGGCCACGGTTTGTATCTGGTGGAGTGCAGCGCGTGACTGAGCACCTAGCATCCAGGTGCTTTCCCCAACAAACGGGCCAACTGTGGCTTCTTTACAGGACAGTCCCTCACCTGCCCATTTCTACCAACGATAGCAGAAACACTCTCCAGAACCGTCGCGACAGAGTTCTTACCGTCGTAGCTCGAGCGATTAGAGACGCAGACCAAGGTACAGACAATCTGCAGCACATATTCGTCACAGTTCGACGACAGCGCTAACCCATTGTTATAACATGTACGCGCCAGACCGTGCGTGTGTTAACAGAGCCAACAAGGCTTTTCACTTGTTGAACTAGCAGTCGCTGTTCATGCATTCATAAATGACTGCTACACCAACAAATTTAAGAAGTGATTTCACACAGGCCATAGCCCAAGCTATAGCCCAGTACTGTTCTGTCAGTGCCAGTATAGGCTTGAGAGAAATCCGGAACAGAGATGCGGGGCTTCTGTCCCTTAGAAAAGCTGCGACCAGTCGTAGATGACTTAATTCGCGCCAGAACATTAGCAGGAAGATCTTTGAAAAAGTGTGTGTGAGTGCACGCGCGCATGTGTGTGTGTGTGTGTGTGTGTGTGTGTGTGTGTGTGTGTGTGTGTGTGTGTGTGTGTGTGTGTGTGTGTGTGTGATTGCACGCGTGCGTGTGTGTGTGTGTGTGTGTGTGTGTGTGTGTGTGTGTGTGTGTGTGTGTGTGTGTGCGTGCGTGCGTGCGTGCGTGCGTGCGTGCGTGTGTGTGTGTGTGTGTGTGTGTGTGTGTGTGTGTGTGTGTGTGTGTGTGTGTGCATTGCACGCGTGCATGTGTGTGTGTGTGTGTGTGTGTGTGTGTGTGTGTGTGTGTGTGTGTGTGTGTGTGTGTGTGTGTGTGTGTGTGTGTGTGTGTGTGTGTGTGTGTATGTGTGTGTGTGTGTGTGTGTGTGTGTGTGTGTGTGTGTGTGTGTGTGTGTGTGTGTGTGTGTGTGTGTACTCCAGACAGATAGAATGGGGTGGAGGGAAGGAATAAGTAAGAGAGAGAAAGTGGGAGGGAGGGATGGGGGAGGAGATAAGCTTAAGAAGTGTATTGATTGTCCCTAACATAATGCGTTCCGCATGTGCGGGCTGCCTACTCGCATAATGGCTTCCTATGTGTGTGAGTATATTCAAGTATTGATGCACAGAATGACTCCTTGAGAGGTGTGTGTTTGTGTGTATGTGTGTGCATGCGCGCGCGCACGTGCGTGTGTGTGCGTGCATATGTGTGTGTGTGTGTGTGTTGGTGTGGGGGGCGGGGGGGGGGGGA
Source organism: Conus betulinus (assembly GCA_016801955.1). Lineage (NCBI taxonomy): Eukaryota > Metazoa > Mollusca > Gastropoda > Neogastropoda > Conidae > Conus > Conus betulinus. The sequence continues at coordinate 780,135 of JADBJO010000006.1, read as the reverse complement.
GGGGGATAGAAAGTGAGAGAGAGAGAGAGAGAGAAAGAGTGTGTGTGTATGTGTGTGTGTTTGTGTGTGTGCGTGCGCGCGCGCGTGTGCAAGTGTGAATACTAATAGTGAAAAGGAGCGAATCACCGATGTCGCCACACGAAATCCGACAGAGAAAATAACAGCAACATAGAAAACAACAAGCGAAATAGACAGATCAGCAGTAAAAAACATTCGGGAATCATGGGAAGATTGTCTCCGTAATTCTTCAAAGATCGTGACTCGTCCCTTCTGAGCAAGGTTATAAAACGTCGTTGTAAACTGCTTTTATATTCGCTGCAAGAAATGTGGTAATGTTTCTTCTTCTTCCTTTAATTCTGCAAAGAGCCATTGGCGCACCGCTAAAAAATATTCACAAGATCCCTTCAGCTCTGTCGGCTTTGTGCCAGGGTCTGGGTCTCTGCAAGTGGTTTCTTTGTCCATTCGGCAACGTTTTCAGTCCATCGTTTTTTTCCCCCTCCCTCAACAACTCCCTGGACAATTACCCTCACAGGGCCATTGACTCATGTGAAGTGAGCACGTCAAGATTGATGCCAGCAGATCTCGGAATGATCTAGCGTGCTGCTTGATAGTTCGACTCGCTTGATCGTTGCTTGTGTGTGGTGTCTTGCGGTAATGCCTTATTCCCATGGCTTGGATTCTTGTTTGCGGACCGGCTGTGATGGTCCGTGTCCGGCATACGTACAAGAATACGGAAATCCAAGCACGCTCATACGAGCCTGAACTTGTGTTTCACGAAAATGCTGTTGTTCTTCCGTTCATGTTTGGGTTCGGATAGCGCTGATGTCTTTCCTGCCCTTAAAAGACATTTCCGGTTTGGATCCCAAACTGCCAGTTCTGGGTCCCCTTGAAATGGTTTGTTCAACAGTTTCTAGCTTCTGCTCATGGACAGTCGTGTCCATAGTGATGGTGACCATCAACCTGGTCTTCTTGGCACTGATGTCCTCGCCGTATCTGGTCGATGTTTCATCCAGCTTTTAACAAGCTTGGCGAGTTCGCGTTCACTGCTTTCCAGGCCGCCGTTGTCATAAGCAAAGCGAGGGTTCGTGATGATTCTTCCTCCAGTGCTGACAGTGCTGTCACGATCTCGAGTATCAATCGATTTACGTTCCAGAACTATGTTGAAAAGTATGGGAGGAAGAAGGCAGCCCTGTCGGATTTCAGCTGTTGTTGTATGATCACCGCACTGGATGCTGCTTGAAATGCAGTTGCTGGATGGTGGTGAATACCTGTCGCGAGATGTTAGATTTCCTTCATTGTGGTCCGTAAAATCTACACCAGACTCTGTCGAACGCCATGAAGTCTTTGAAGACGTGTTAAAACTCCTGGTGTTTGAAACGCTCTTCGCAAAGGGTATGCAGGTAGAGAGATCTGTACGGTGGTACCTCTGCCAGTGCGGAATCCAGCCTTTTTTTTTTGGAGTGATGACATCTACTTGCGGCTGCAATGTGAGCGGTCTGATGTTTAACACTACTGTGCTGGCGTGGATGATGACAAGATAGTACGGTAGTTCCTGCAGTGCTGAAGACTTCCTGTCTTGTGAACTGACTTATAGTGTTTAACTTTATGGCATGGACCACACGCCAGTGTGCCTGATTTTGTCGACAGATGACAGGTAGTGTCTCTCCGCCATGTTTCAAGAGGTCTTAAAGAAAGCTGTCGCAGTTTTCAGTCTTGCCACATTTAACCACTACTACAACTTGTATACGGGCTATCGAAAGTCATCCGCATTTAATGAAATCTGACTGTTGGCACATGTGGATCTCCTTTGCACTGTCTGTGAGTTCAGACCAATGTTCATATCATCAGTGGTATGACATCTTTCTGTGTGAGGCTGCTGCCGTCTTTGTCCTGAATGGAGTCCACTTAACTTTCCTCTTGTTCGGTGATGTCTTTCACGATCTTATGTTTTCTGTTTGTCGTTAATGTGTATGTCTCACTCACTGCGCTCATACTCTTGTTCGGTCCAGCTATCATTTGCATTCGTTTGTCCGTTTCTCTTCATTTTTTCGATCGATCTTCTTGTTTACAGCGGTGTGTTACTCCTTTCAGTGCTCTTTGCTCTCGTGTGTTTAAAGCTTCTTCTAGTGCCACACATCTCCAAGACATATCTTGTGATCCACGGTTTACATGTCCATCAGCTTGTTCCTAGAACTGCTGTCGCTGTTTCAGTCATCGCCTGACTGAAGTTTTTGAGAGCCTCACGATCTCCTTCTAGCGATTAGCAGTGGGGCAAATTTCCTTGCAGTTGCTGCTTGCAATTGTTCAACAATGTTTGGATCTTGTTAATAAAAAAATTCTATGAATTAAAAGGAATGTGTGGTCATCCCAACATGGCCTAGTCTTAACGGCTTTAAAGATGTCTATAGTTTAGCTACCACATTGTGAACTGTTTGTGTTGTTTCTTTTCAGGATGGTATTTGTTTTCAGAATCTGAACGTTTTTGGATGTGACCCTTTTTTTTTTCTCCATGAGAATTTGACAGTCCTGGGAAGATCATAAGTGGTCTGCTGGTCTATGATGATCTACAACTGAAAACTGAAACTTCAGTACGTACTTCTCTGTTGTTTTCTATGTAACTGCATAGAGGCCGAGA
>JADBJO010000006.1:760000-772500 GCA_016801955.1 Conus betulinus | reverse complement strand
ATTCCAATACCACCTTGATCAGTACTTTTATACGATATCTTTCTACTTATCTTGTCATTCTTCTCATTCCAAACAAATCGATAAATGCTCTGTTGTATCACGTTCAAAATTTTGTCTGGTGGATTTGGCAAGAGCATCCAAAGAAAAACTATTTTAGACAAAATGAGAGATTTAAGAATAGCTATCGTCCAAGTGGTTTGTCAACTGTCTTTTAAGCCATACCTCATACAATATTTTAATTTCCTTAAATCTGTGTTCGAAGTTAATTCTTACACATTCTTTTAAATCATTGGTGAACCAAATACCAAGTTTTTTGAATCGCAACGATTCCATTCCATGTGCAAATGGGGCATGTATTTTACCTGTGATTTTTTTCTACAACCGAGCCAAACTGCGATGCTTTTTTTACAGTTCAGCTTTAACCCGGACACACTTCCAAAAACATCAACAATTCTCATTGATTCTTCAAATGATTCCCTATCACCCTCTTGTATTAATTCAGTATCGTCAGCGTATTGGGATATATCTTATTTCAAACTCCTCCAGTATTTACCTTTACACCTTTGATAATATCATTCTTTCTTATCATGGCAGCTAGAATTTCAACACAGATTATGAACAGATAAGGTGAGATTGGGTCTCCCTGTCTACATCCCCTTTGCACATGGAACCATGGTGTTAATCTTCCATTTACTGTAACAGTCGATTTGATATCTTTTGTAAAGGTTTTTATCCATTGACAAAAATCAGGACCGAAGCCAAATTCATACAATACTTTCCACATGAAAGACCAACTGAGCGAATCAAAAGCCTTCTCAAAATCTAGAGAAATTAATAGACCAGGTCTTTTGCTTGTCTGAAGATAATCAATCAGATCATATATTAAACGTATGTTATCTCCAATATATCTGTTTTTAATGAATCCAGTCTGGTCTCCATCTATAATTGATGGAAGAATTAATTTCAGCCTATTTGCAATACATGCAGAGCCTATCTTATAAACAACATTAAGCAAAGAGATCGGTCTCCAGTTTCCAATAAACTGACGCGGTTTATCTCCCTTAGGAATACAGATTATTACCCCTTCTTTTTGTGTGGAAGACAATTCCCCTTTTCTAAACCCTTCATTTAGTGACCTTACAACAAAAAAACCCCAAGATAACGCCAAAAACATTTGAAAAATTCCACTGTGAATCCATCGCTTCCTGGACTTTTATTATTTTTCATGTTTTTGAGTGCAAACCCAGCTTCTGTCAATGAAATTTCGCCGTCCAAGGAGTCCTGCTCCTCCCCGGACAAACGTGGTAGTTCAGCAACCAAACTCCTGATTTCTATATCTTCAACGTTTTTTTCAAGGTACAATGTTTTATAAAATGTGTTGATTTCATTAGCTATTTCTTTTTCATCTTTTATCATTGTACCATTTTTGTCTATCTCTGTGATTCTTTTACTCACAAAATTCCTCTTTTCTAAAGAACAAAAATAGTTCGTGATTTTCTCGCCCTCAGCTATCCATCTTGTCCGGGAGCGAAGCAAGACTCCCTCCATTTTTTTCTCCCTTAGAGATACCAGTTCTGCTTTACTATTTTCTAAGTAATTTTTCTCTATTTCAGTTAACATAACTTTTTTTTTCTAGTCGTTTTATCTGTTCTTCTAGCTTTTTTTTTTTTCCTGCTCTGTATTTTTTTTTTTTTTTTAGCTGTTGCAAATGCTATTGTTTTCGCTCTTATTTTCATAAGCATAGTGTCAAGAAGCAGTTGGTCACTAATATAAAACTGCAATTCGTCTTTTGGTATCTGATTTATATTTTCACGAGAATAGGGAGATAAGGCATACTCTTCTAAAACCCGTTTTATTTCATTGTGAACTTCTTCCACATACATTTTGTCTTTTAATAGAGAACTATTAAATTTCCAGAGTCCGGCTCTGCTCTCTTCATTTTTCGACCCAAGGACTAACGTGATGATAGAATGGTCAGTCCTATATCCTGGAATTATGTCGGCGTGAAGTGAAATATTATACAATGATTCTGACACTAGAAAAAAGTCTAATCTACTCTGTTGAAGGGGGTTGTTCCTTCTCCACGTATATCTTCTTGTATCTGGATTCACTTCACGCCATACATCCATTAATTCCAAATTCATCATCATTCTCTTGACCTGTTCTTGTGCTCTAACATTATTATGGTGCCTATAGTTACAATAATCCATATCAAAATCCATAACTAGATTCCAGTCTCCACCTATTATTACAAAATCGAAATTCTTTTCTTTAATACGTTCTTCAAGATTGGCATAAAAAATCTGGGTCATCTCTGTTCGGTCCATATATACTTACAATCACAAATTTCTTTTTTTCAATCATGACTGAAAGAAGTATGTATCCTCCATTTTCGTCTTTACAAATGTTCTGAACTTTGAACTCAAAATTGTTGTTAAGCAATATAGCTGTTCCCCTAGAATTTGAGGTATGAGGAGCAAAAAAGCAGGAAAAGCCCCATTCAGCAGTTACATATTTTTCAAGCTTTGGGTCCATGTGAATATCTTGCAAAAGGTAGATTGAATAAGATTTTGATCGCAAATAGTGAAACACATCCCTACGTTTTTTTTTTTTATTTGCTAGGCCCTGACAGTTCATGGACAACAGTTTTAATTCCTCACTATCAATCATTATTAAGATGAAATTGTTTTTTCACAAACATTGCATATTCGCATGGCTTTCCTAAAAAAATTCAAATATGAACATTCTCAGACAATCTCTGACCCTTGAATTCAAAATTAAATAAACAATGCATTTTTTGCATGACATCACATCTGTTTCACACACATTCTGCACTAACCTTAAGCACATCTCAAACCATGAAGAACCATTCAAAGCATAAAAAGTGTATGAACAAACAAAAAACAAAAAAACAAAAGTAAAAACACACAACAACATGCAACATGACAAACGCGTGCGTAGCACGTGCGGTCTTTACTTGACCGCTAATCATGGAAAAAGGGGAAAAACCCAAACTTCTTTTTTTTGTCACAAAATTTAAGTTAACTCTTTTATGAAGATAGATTCAATGATAATAGTAATGGAAAATATCAGAATTAACGACACAGAGGCCCACAATAACAGTATATATATACATATACATATACACATACATATATATATATACATATATATATATATATATAATATATATATATATATACACATATACATACACACATATATAAGCCATCCTTCTCATCACTCTCATAAATGATTCACAATGCGTTGAGTTCACATCTTACTACGGAATGGAAAAAAAAAAATCAATCCTAGTCTTTCAAAGTTGGCAAATCCACCTCATATAGCTTCTCCCCCCCCCCCCCCCCCCCCCCCCCCCCCCCCCCCCCCCCGGGACCGCTCCCCAATCCCCACCCTCATAATGTTAATTGTAGAATATGACAGACTTTACCACAATTTATCATATTAGCAGTACCATAACCTTGTCTAGTAATTTGAAAAACTGCTGCTTTAGTCCAAACTTTTTTGCCCTCAAGAACGTTGCTTTTGAATTTCATGAAATGACAGAAGAAAAATATGTCATACGTATTTGATTTGTATCAGGATGGTCGTAGGTTTTCCTTTCAATTTCGTGTCGGAGTCTGTCATTCCCAGGAAGGAGGGTGGAGAACAGGGACGTCCCGTGCAGTCCACTGTCATCTTCCCCAGCACCACGGCCCTGCAGCTCCGAGTCTCCGGGGTTCAGGAGGGGACTGTCTGGGAGCACACTCATTCAAAACATAAATATAACTTAGTTAAACATAGCCTCATGATCCCCCCTCCCCCCCCCCCCCTTCCCCCTTTCCCCCCGCAACCTCCTCCTCTCCGCCCCCCCCCCCCCCACCCCACCCCAAAAAAAGAGGTCACTACAGAAACTGTGAACATGAAAGTAAGTTTATCGTAATGTGAGGTGAGATAATTCTTTAAAGAATGAATAAACAAAAAATGAAATATTTTAAGGAAAAGGTGCGTAAACGTCACCAGATTACATGAGCAGCCCCACGTAAATAAGTTTTATACATTAGCTTAGTTTTTGAGAGCCACTTTTTTTTTTTTTTCCCTTTTTTCCCTAAAAAGAAGTATAGTCAAAAAATGGGATTTTGTTGTTAAGAAAAATGTACCGAATTACGCATTATTTAAACCTAGAGCTACACATTGGCCTACACACCTACACACATTGGGAGGTCACCTGCACACGGGCATTATTTTAACTGCATAGTAAAGGGACACGCTCCTCGACAGACATACCATTATACATACATATCTTAACATCTGCACATATACATATGCATACACATACATATGTATTCGTAACTTATCTATATTTTCCTTATACATGTTGAGTATGCGCGTTTTGCTTTGAGATACATGCTAAAGACAAATAGAAAGACAAACCATGTTGACAATCACAGCAAAGCAGAGCCCGGCCATTGGACAACAAATGTTCCATTGGAATGTGGTCCATACTTCGAAAGAAGAAAAAACACTCACTTGTTTTTACAAATACAATAAGAGTACAAAAAAAAAATGCAACAAAACAGTACAATCTAAAATACTCCACTGGAATCCGGTCCACTGTGCTGAAGAGGAAAAACAACTCACACGCTTACATCTAGCGTGAGAGCACAGCAATAACATTAAGTAATATAGTACTTTTCTGCTTACAAATGACCACATATTAACTAGGTTTTGCCACTACTCCCCTGTGTTGAGGCCGCTGTGCTGCATGGAAGCTCCCTAAGGTCCCGCATCCTCTGTCCGACCGTCCGCACTGCTTCCGTCACATGGCGAGGCTTCCCTGCTGGCTGGCGGTTCTCCATCGCTGCCTGTCGTTTGACCCACGGCGTGTCGGGACTGCTGGCTGCTAAAGGGGAGGGCAGCTTGGCTGGTCACCTCCGCTCTCCGCCGCACTCAACCCCTGCCTCTGTCTAGGAGCCCCCAGGTGGAAGGACAACCTGAAAAAGAACTCTCTGGTGCCTCATCAAACTGAGTGTTCGAACAATGAGCCTGGGAGACAGTTGGTAACCCTACATGACAGAATCAATCTGTGCTATGTTGCCGTCTTCGATTTGAAGGATTTGAAAATCCAGCAGCTTACAGAAGAGCTTGCCCTGAAAAGACCAGGCTGAAAGAACTGCTGGATGTTTCTTTTTATTTCCATCAGCCTCTGATAGTTCAGCTTGGTTAAATCTTCATTTATGTAAATCTTGGAGGAGTTTGCTGCTTAAGTTTCTTACGCTGGGCAAATATTTGTGTTTTATTTTTTTCTATTGGTCAGACGAACTACCACTGGTCTGTCATGGCCAGGTGAGAACTTGCCGACTCGGTGAGCGATGCTGATGTGTTCAGGCTGGAATGACTGTACTCCTAGTTTATCTTTTACTAGACCAATGACTTTCTGTTCAGTTTGTTCCGAGGTCTCTGATTTTGAATCGCCGGTTAAGTTTATTATTTTGATGTTTTCTTTTCTTGTGTATTGTTCAGTGTGTTTCTGAGTTCTTTTTCCTGTGTGAGACGTTTGTTAAGTCTGCTGACATCATCTGATAAATCTTCACATTTTTTCTCCAACTGTTGAACTTTCTTCCTTAAGAGTTCGTTTTCCTTTCTGATCTCAAAAACTTCAGACAATATCTGATCTAACTGGTCATTAGTCCTGCTTGACTCCGTCTTACTTTCCTCCATATATCCCTCCAACCTGCCCAGGGAGGCCAGAACTGAAGCTCCATTCCCCCTGTCCAGCAAGATTTCCGTCTCGCCCCCTCCTGTCTCACCTGACTCTCCTGCCTGACTGCTGGTGAAGGCGGTGATTTTTTGTTGTTGGTCATCCAGTTTCCTCTTTTGATTCAAGAACTTTTTTTTCTGCAGCATAACATATGGGCACAATATATACGTGGGTGTGTGATAGAAAGCTAATTGGATCTGTCTGTGCAACCCAGTCACAGAGAAACAGACTAGCACAGTAATGAGATCTATAAAAAAAAATGTGGCCTTATTTCACGATTAGTTTAAAGACTACTGCATGGTTTGCCACAAATAGAGAAAAAACGAATTCCCGCCTGTAATGCTTGCCGGAAAAAATTCCGGACGTGTTTAACATCTATGTTACAAGAGAGATGACATTTAATAAAACTTTCCAATACTTCACACAAACACACACACATAGACACACACACACGCACGCACACACACACACACACACACACACACACACACACACACACACACTCTCTCTCTCTCTCTCTCTCTCTCTTCTTTCTCTCTCTCTCTCTCTTTCTCTCTTTCTCACACACACACACACACACACACACACACACACACACACACACACACACACACACACACACACACACACTCTCTCTCTCTCTCTCTGTCTCTGTCTCTCTCTCTCTCTCTCTATCTATATTTCTTTCTTTCACACACACATACACACAAAACACATACGCACATACACGCGCACGCATGCATACGCACACACACACACGCACACGCACGGACCAACGCGCGCGCGCTCGTGCTCGCGCACGAACACAAATGTGCGCGCGCACAGATCTCATCTGCTCTCTGTGTCCCATTAGTTCACTTTCGCGCCGCATTCAGCGAACAAGGGTGTGTAGGTGTGCCATCAATACCTGCTTTACCTCGGTGTCTGGCACAAGTAAGAAAATTAATCAGCGCCGGTAATTAACCCCATCCACTAATGAGCCACCTGGTGCAATCGTTCCCATCATCCGTTTAGTCTCAGCGGCAGATGCATGTGACATTATGTCGAGCGTTGCACGTGCACACGATCGACTGTCCCATTTAGGCCAAAGTCTGTGGAAGGCTTGCCTTGGTACCTAGTTTCGTCAGGAAAAAAAAAAAAAGAAGTTAAGGTTAACTAACACGTCCATTGTCCTGAAATACCACTCGGAAACACGTACTTACAATAGAATTTTATTGCTTCCAGACTGATGAGAGAACTGATTGTCCGCTCTACCTTTGTTTTCATTATTTTTGAATGCTGTTTGTTAAGACTGAAGACTCAGTAGGTCTAAACGCGTGGTATTGTTTTGTAGTTTATTCGTTTCTTCGTTTAGCGGCCCAATAGTTCTATCTTGGCTCTGGATAGAAGATAACAACAAGTGAAATTATTATCAAAATGTAATAAATGAATAGGTAAATAGATACAATCAGAAAAAAAAAAGAGAATGAATGCAGACAAACCCAATGAAAATGTTCATCGAGGAAGGGCGATACTTTACGTCTGCAGTACTGACATCACTAACAGAGAGACTGTTGACGGAACACCAGCAACCCAATGCTGAATAATGTGGCAGATTGTCAGCATTGACGTCGGCTCCTTCACAGTCGTCTTTTACTTGTTGGACAGTGTTTGGTCTGGTCGTGTCTGTGGAAGGTTTCTCTCTGTCTTTTTCTCTCTCCCCTCTGTCTCTGTGTCTGTGTACCTCTCTGCCTGTCTGTCTGTCTCTGTCTGTCTGTCTGTCTGTCTCTCTCTCTCTCTCTCTCTCTCTCTCTCTCTCTCTCTCTCTCTCACTCTCTGTTTATGCCAGTCTGTTTCTGTCTGTGTATGTGTGTGTGTCTCTCTCTGTTTATGTCAGTCTCTCTGTTTCTGTCTGTCTGTCTGTCTCTTTCCTCCCCCCCCCCCCCCCCCACACACACACACACTTTTCTCTCTCCCTGACTTTGTCCCGTTAGTCCATGTATGTATGTGTACGGACACGAGCGCGCGTGCGTGTGTGTGTGTGTGTGTGTGTGTGTGTGTGTGTGTGTGTGTGTGTGTGTGTGTGTGTGTGTGTGTGCGCGCGCGCGCGCGCGCGCGTGTGTGAATCCCCATGCTCCCTCCTTTATCTCGGTTTCCATCTCTACCCTTCACCTTATCTCGTTCTCATTCCATCCTACTCTCCCCCATTCCACCCCATCCTCTCCAAGCGTCTTTCTTTTCTCTCTACTTTTCCGTCTCTCTCTTCTTCTCCTACTCATTCTTTTACCATTTTTTTTTTCACACTTAGCTAACCAACACCCTCACATAGGTCTCGCGATGTACAAAAGTTCTCATGGTTCCTGTAACAGATATTTCAGTGCACATAACTAGCAGCCTGGGGACACGTACTCATTGTGGTTTTGATTCTTTGTGTGGTTATTTGTACGTGCTAAGAACTTCATGTTCGTGTGCTCTTGCCAATGTTTGTTTGCGATTGATTGCTTACGTGATGTTCACTCACCCCTTCATGAGCGGTCATGGCCTGTTATGACTAAATGTGTCCAAATCCATATCCATTCCTCTCCTCTCTCTCTCATTCTCTTGCTCGCTCTCTTTCCTTCTCATCTTTTAACCCACTCTTCATTCTTTTCTTTTCCCAGTTCCTCTCGTTTCTTTGAGAGGGGGATAGGGATGGAAAGGAATGTGGGAGGGGGGAAGGGGGGGGCGAGAGACACATACGCGCATACGCATGCACGCACACACGCACATACCCACGCATGCATGCGTGCGCGCATCATCACACACACACACACACACACACACACACACACACACACACACACACACACACACACACACAGAGAGAGAGAGAGAGAGAGAGAGAGCGAGAACGAGGACATAGAGAGAGAGAGGGAGGGAGAGAGAGAGAGAGTTGGGGGGGGGGGGGGGATACAGAAGAGCAGTGTGTTTGTGTGCTCTTGGCTGTCCGTGGTAAATTTGAGACCTGTTTTCAATGTTTCCGCGACACACTTTCGAAGACAACAGCCCAGGTGTCAGTAACAGAAGATAAGTATAAGCATGTCCAGGTCAGTCAGAATAAGATGCTTTTACACTTAATTCCTTACATTTTCTACCCCACGCAGCCCCCTAAATCTCTCTTTACTGTCGTTTCCTGTTTTTCTCCCTTTGTAGCCGATTTACCTTTCTCTGTTCGAGAAAGTTTTTGCCCTTTTTCGACTCACACGTGTTAGAAAATGGGTCTTTTTAATTACCCTGTGTTGGATGTCTATGAGTATGTGTGCCCTCGCGCGCGCGCGTGTGTGTATGTGTGTTTTCAGCTGTCAGCTCCATCTGACAATCTGTCGTCATCATTCTCTTTAACTGTCAACTCCATTTGTCGTCGTCTGTTTTTCCAAGAGTCAGCTCCATCTGACAATCTGTCGTCACCAATATCTCCAACTGTCAACTCCATCTTACAGTTTGTCATCATCATTATCACCAATTGTGAGCACCATCTCAGTGTGTCGCCATCATTGCCTCCAAGAGAAAATCAATATTACAGTCTGTTGGCATCATTCTTTCCAAGAGTAAATTCATCTTACCGTCTGTTGGCGTCATTCCTTCCACGTGTAAATTCATCTTATAGTCTGTCGTCATCATATTGTCCAACTGTAAACTCCATCTTACAGTCTGTTGGCGTCATTCTCTCCAAATGTAAATTCATCTTACAGTCTGTTGGCGTCATTCTCTCCAAGTGTAAATTCATCTTACACTCTGTTGGCATCATCTTCTCCAAGTGTAAATTCATCTTACAGTCTGTTGACATCATTCTCTCCAAGTGTAAATTCATTTTACAGTCTGTTTGCGTCACCCTCTCCAAATGTAAATTCATCTTACAGTCTGTTGGCATCGTTCTCTCCATGTGTGTTCTTTCCAAGTGTAAATTCATCTTACAGTCTGTTGGCATCGTTCTCTCCAAGTGTAAATTCATCTTACAGCCTGTTGGCATCGTTCTCTCCAAGTGTAAATTCATTTTACAGTCTGCTGGCATCGTTCTCTCCAAGCGTAAATTCATCTTACAGTCTGTTGGCATCGTTCTCTCCAAGTGTAAAGTCATCTTACAGTCTGTTTGCGTCACCCTCTCCAAATGTAAATTCATCTTACAGTCTGTTGGCATCGTTCTCTCCAAGTGTAAATTCATCTTACAGTCTATTGGCGTCATTCTCTCCAAGTGTAAATTCACCTTACAGTGTGTTGGCGTCATCCTCTCCAAACTCCTTTATACAGTCTTTCCAAGTGTCAACCCATCTCACAGTTTGTTGGCATTATTCTCATCTTATGTGTACCCCATTTTCAGCCCACCCAGAATGGAGGATGGAAGTGAAGAACAACCAGCCTAAGGTGGTGCTTCAACCATAGACGCATAGTCAGACGAGGGAGGTGAGGGGATTCTAAAGGACGCATTCATTCACCAAAGCAGGCTGTGGCCACTTTGTCAGACGAGGACTCGTAAGTCCACTGAAGTCGGTTTGTTCACTAGAGGTAACTGGTGACAATTATCACAACAGACGACAGACACTTTTTTGTTGGTTACTCCAGTTATTATTATTCTTTTTGAAGGAATACGTACACTATTGTGAATAATTTTCTTCCTTCTTTCCCACCCTCCCTTCTTCCCTCCCTTCCCCTTCTCTTTTTCACTCCCCCATCTCTCTTTCTCTTTATTTCTCTGTGCCAAGGTCTCTGTCTCTTTTTCTCTGTCTCTAAATCTCTGTCTGTCTCTCTATTTGTTTATGTGTCTCTGTCTGTCTGTCTGTCTCTCTTTCTCTCTCGCTCACACACACACACACACACACACACACACACACACACACACACACACACACACACACACACACACACACACAGAGTTAACGTTTACTTGCTTTCAGTCATGCTGTAACTCAGTAGTCGGGTTGGCTGTAAAGAACATGACTTGCGCCTTTCACTGTATTTAACTCTGGGTCTGTCTGTTTGTCTGTCTATATTTCTCCTTTCAACAACGCCCCCTATGCTGCTATTCGCAACCTCTCTCTTTATTACCTCGTCCTGGTTTGTCTTTCCTTTCAACGTTTAGGCGTCAGAATGATGAAAAAATGGAAAAAAAAACATGTGTGTAAATATGGAAATGAAGGTAAACGACAGTAAAATTGGCCATGGGAGACGCTGTGGGGAAGAGGTGGGTGGGGATGAATAATACGTGGAGCAGTAAACTTGCGTATTGAAGGCACTACAAAGAGAAGTCGTATGAGAAGGGAATGGGAAGGGTAGAGGTAGAGAAGTGGTTAACGTCTAATAATTCAAAAGGATTGAGGAGGGAGGCGGAGGGGTGAACGAGGGAATGCAAATAAAATAAGAATAAAGTTGGTGTGACGAGTGTTGGGGAGAGAGGGAGGGGGCTGGCGACATTCCTTGTAATTCGATTGATATTCACGGTCGCCCACACGTTCTGGCACGGAAGAAATACAGTCCATGGAATACGTGTACCCTGCGGGGACATAAAGGGGAAAGAGCTACGCCCAAGAAAAAACGAACTTCAGATGGCCACAGATCCATAGTCAGCGAGTATGCACGTGCAGGAGAGCGCGAACTCGTGTATGGTTTGCTGTGGATGATAGTGAAGTCGCCAATTATTGTGGATCCTTCTGAGGGATTTAGGAAACAAGTTGGCAAACTTTACCGTTACCTATTTCATTATCATTATCATTTTTGTTCTGCTGTTGATGATGATGACCGTCTTCGTTGTTTACAAACTAATCATTTTGCATGAAATGGGCGTGGTTCAGTAAGCTTCGGAAGGTAAACAGTACTAGTTTCCCTCAATAAGTAAACAAAAAGCAACATTGGTTTTGAATTTTGTCTCCTCTTTCTCAGTTTTCTGTTACAAGTCGGTAGGCAAACTTCGGAGTCCTCTGCGTCGAAGACTTTGCCTCTACGCAGTTGGGGCCATCCACGCTGGCTTATGATGTCGACTCAAATTTTGCATGGATAAGGTCAGACAGAAGGCCAAGAAAATCGATTTACTTTTCCAGCTACCAAGCTTAATGTATCCACTTTCAAAACTTTGGATAATACTTTACTGACCCCGAAATTCAACTGAAAGTTTCCACCATTCCACCAGTACAAGAAGCACATCTCTGAAGACTTTTTCCGAAAACTTTAAAAGTTACGACCAACAAGTAAGGACTTCTTGTCAGAAAGCATTGAGCATTCTCCTAGTCGTAGAACATCCAAGTTTTTTTTTGTGTGTGTGTGTTTTCTTTTTTTTTACCACTGTTTTGTCTATGGTTCTGCAAGACCTTCCAAACCCTACATCAACCATCAAGGGCTTCGACTCGGTGTGTGTGTATGGGAGGGGGGGGGGAGCATTCTGCACCACCCCTGTGTACAGTCTTTTTACAAAGGCTAGGAAACCATCCCTGTCAACCCGTCGACAAAAGCTCTCTCCGACTATTGTTTGAACCTCTTCTCTGAACCCCCAAACACTGCATAAGAATTAAGACTATATTTTTCACACGAAATTCGTAAAAGAATTTGAGGAGAACCCCTGTTCAATTCCACCCCTAGGAATCCTTATTTTTCACCATATGAACGACGCAGACATTGAAGTTGAAGTTGTGTGTGTTTTTTTTCCTCCAAATTTCCAGACGTTGTGTGTTATTTCTCCAAATTTCCAGACGTTGTGTGTTATTTCTCCAAAAATTCCAGACGATCAACCATG
>JADBJO010000006.1:742500-755000 GCA_016801955.1 Conus betulinus | reverse complement strand
GTGTGTGTGTGTGTGTGTGTGTGTGTGTGTGTGTGTGTGTGTGTTGTGTGTGTGTGTGTGTGTGTGTGTGTGTGTGTGTGTGTGTGTGTGTGTGTGTGTGTGTGTTTTGAAGGTGAAGAACGCTGAAAAGTACTGTGGGCGCTCCTAAGCTGAACATGGATGGGGATTACAGCTGACTGAAATCTTTGAAAGTTGTACAGGAAATTCCAAGTTTGATACGGAATGAAAACCTACCATGAGCTTCGACGGAATCTCAGAGACGGTGTGTTCATGGGAGCTGTGACAGAGAGATGCACACATTGGACTTTTTAATAGCAATATTCATGTGAACTTTTATCATTTTGATTATGTTATTTGTCTTATGAGTGACGACGTGAAAAAGGACGCCAGAGAAAAGAAAAGAGGGTCTTATTTCCTATCGCTAAAAAAAAAATGGCTCATTCTTGTCGCTAAAATAAAAGCAACCGGGTTTCGCTCAATTGGCAAACGTCGATCTGATGTCTTTTGGCTTCCTAGTCGAGCGCCTGGTCCACTGTGCCACCCCTACATGGGGCAAAATACGGGGGGGGGGGGGGGGGGGGGGGGGGTGGAGCTGGCGGCGAGGGAAACACTGGACTGACTTGACATGAGGGACGGAGAAAGGTGGCAGGTCAACGGCTCGGCAGCAAGCTGGGTTTGACTCTTGCCTTATCTCCCAGAGGCAGAACTCCCACGGGTGCTGATTCCGCCTTCCCATACACTGCGCTATCCGGACCTGCTGAGACAGCCACAACATCGACAGGCTACAGGCAGCTTTCAAGAGGTGATGAGGCAAAAGTGTCTTCAACCGTTTGTATGTTAGAGTTTTACGTCACACACAAACGGGATGGGCACGAGCAGGACGGAAGAAGGCGGGATGGGGTATACCGCGCCCGAGAATAGGAAATCGCCCATGTTAGGAAGAGTGTGAATGGATGTGAAGGTGTTAAGAGTAACTAAGGGTTTACCCAGTGGACGGCACGCCACCTCGCCAGATGAAATGGTTCTATAGATGTCTTTAAGGATGGCAGGATGAATGATATCTGTTGAGAACAAACACCTGTGCAAGAACTGACCATGATGTGGAGTAGTAAAGATGCCACTGACTTCTGTAGAGAAGACGTAGTCCACCTTTTGCTTTGCAATGGCTGATTGTTTTCATTTTTAGAGAGGACACAACTGACCTGGGTTGATAGCGGCTTTGAGGCAGTTATTGTCGGTTAAAGGCCTGTTTAGTGGTGTCCTGCTTGTAATGGCTTAAAGTAGGCGCCACGGAACACAACCAAAATGATCAAAAAACATTGCAGCGTGTCATGTAGCGAGTTTTGCCATGAGACCTGATATTGATAGCTGCCTTTAGACTGCTTATGTTGAGCCCCCGACAGGACCACCCGGGGTGTGGCTGCGTGCGAGGAACAGGCGTGAGCTGCAGGGGAGTAGGATCACGGAGAGGGCACGGAAACCGAGACTGCCAAGTAGGTGAACTAATAGATACATGTAACAATTATAAGACCGATTCGCTTAAAACCTGTGAGGGGACTATGGTAGAGAGTCAAAGTGAGATTGGTGGCGTGCAGCTCATTGTCTCACTTAGAGCCAACCATCTTTTTCCTGAAGCATTCCACCTCTTCCACTAGCACAGAAGAGGAAGTGTGACAGATGCCGTTCGGTATACCCCATCTTTCTCGGAATTCGTCATTACATTTCTGAGTCTCATCTATTTGTCGATACCGCTGTAACAACGTCTGTGTACAATGTCTGTTTCAGCTTCATCAAGGAGGCGCCACTGCATGCGGACTAGTGCATATACGATTCTACATGCGTTGAGGTTTCGATACTACACTGCGCACGAATTAAAAAAAAGTTGATGGGTGAATGAAGTAATGACTAAGATGAAAGGACTGAAGACGAGGACCTCATGGATACGACTTGGCAGGTGCCTGTCCTGTGCATTAGCCCAGCGCGCTGGTCAGACCTTACATTCCTACCTAACATTTCCTGCGCCACTGTCATAATTATGCATGTGTGCGTTTACATGTGTGTGCGCTTATGTGTGTGTGCGTGGTTGGTTATGCATAGGCCATGTGTGTGTGCCGGGAAGTGCGCGCGTGTCGCATGTTTTCGCCCATGCACTTGTCGCGAACAGTGACGACCCACAGCCTGTTTTGACTGTCCAGTGTGTGTCCACATTCATGTTGAGCAAGCTTCATTTGAGAGCGCCATTCACGCCCACCCACCGGGCTTATTGATTCATGTACGACCATTCTTCTTCTTCTGCGTTCCCGGTCAGGCTAAATGAGTAGTCCTGTATTGTGGGTGAAGTCCGCCGTCTGCCTAAGCAACGTTGCCGGTGCCCACAGCTTTTACCTCGGGTCCACTGCGCTGGGCCACCTTTCCTGCCGTTTGGTGTTAAAAATGGGGCAGGACTGAAGAACGTTGTCTGGCATCTGTATACCAGTGCTGCATGGGTCCTCATTTGTGGGAGAGAATGTGTATTACTTATAATAACAACATCTATAACGTAATAGTAGTAATAGTAATACAGTCATACATGATAACATTATAATCATTGTTATCATTTCTTTTCTTCTTCTTCTTCTTCTTCTTCTTCTTCTTCTTCTTCTTCTTCTTCTTCTCATTATCAGACGGATACTATACTCTGGAATTGTGTGAGCGCATTCATTAATGAGGTGTTGGTTAGGGTTTGTTTGTTTCTTTCTTTCTTTTTTTTTTTAACCACTCCCTCTCGCCTCCCCTATCTTCCTGTCCATCCTACCACCCTCCTGTTGTTATTCTGTCAGTGTCTTTGTTGTTGCTTGTTTGACAAATGATTTTCTTCACTCAGGTGGTCTCCCAGTCTTCCATGAGTGTATTTTGATGACTAGACCGCAGCAAAAAAAAAAAGTAATGATAGATATAAAAGTGAGATAAAATCAGAAAAGGGTGGGAAGAAGAAAGGAAGAGATGAGAACAGAAAAGACAAGCTTAGCACTCCATGGACTTCTTATTGAGTTCTTGTTATCGCTGCTGTCGTCTTCGTTATTATTGTTTTTATTGTTTTGTGTTCCTCCTCGTTCATTCTCTTCCTCTTCTTCCTCTTATTCTTCTTCAGTTTACTTCTTTTTGTCTTTGTTTTCTTCCACTTCTTCATTTCGTCATTTTCGTGTGCGTTTCTTCTTTCTCCTTCTCTTCCTCTGAATCTTCTATTTCTATCTCTTTTCTTCTTCTATTTCTTCTTCTTTCATTCTTTCTCTTTCTTAAACTTTGTCTTTTTCTTCTCCGTGCTCTATCCCTCATCTTCTTCTTTCTCCTCTTCCCCTTCTTCTTCTCCCTCTTCTCTTTCTACTTTATGATCTGCTACTCTTCATTTCTTCTTTCTTCTTCTTGTTCTTCTTCATTATCATCATCATCGTCGTCGTCGTCGTCATCATAGTCGTTGTCTTCGTCGTCATCGTTCTCTTCTTCTTCTTCTTCTCCTTCGTCGTCGTCGTCGTCGTCGTTCCAGTCGCCTTGCTGACCAATCAGGAATGATGGCATGGTGAAGTATGTAGTCCGCCACAGTCATTCCACCCGACCCTTACACGTTTCTCCGATTTCCGTCGCCTCTGGCCAGACTTGGGGGTCTCAGGTCACTCAAGGTTGCGCGGGCACGACTGAAAGACTCTCCAAGGGAGTTGTCTCGAGCACAAGCACGACAGCTGGCCGTAGAGTGTCGGCCTCGGTGAAGTGTCTGTCACGATGTCTGCCGGGAGCTTTGATGTGTGAAGAAGCTTTAGCGAGGGGTCTGCGCCGCTAACTAAGAAGAATCGTTGCGGAGCTCTGATAAGAGACAGACCGTTTCTGGGGCTGTCCGTTTCTGACTGGTGAGACGGGCAAGGCTTGATTGCGTCTGTCTGACGTTCGCTCTCCGCGTTTGTTTCTGTTTTCTGTTATCTTTTCTTTGTTTACCGTCTCTCTCTCTCTCTCTCTCTCTCTCTCTCTCTCTCTCTCTCTGTCTGTCTGTCTGTCTGTCTCTCTCTCTCTCTCTCTCTCTCTCTCTCTCTCTCTCTCTCTCTCTCTCTCCTGTTGATCCTGCAGGTTGTCTTAATTCATAGAAAATCTTATGTACAGAGTTGTGATACAAAACACGCATACTCATACACATCAAACACATGGAGAGACACAGACAGCCAGACACGGAGAGCAGACAAAGGGGGGAGGAGGGGGACGGGGAGAAAGTGGCTTTACACTTGGCACAATTGTCGGTCTTCCCATTTCCGATCAGGAGTGGCATTTTCCGCACAACATGTCCAGTTTTGGTAAAGAGCAGATATCGATCCGGCTCCTCGCCTTATACATTGAACGAACCCTTCCCCCCCCCCCCCCCCATCCCAGCCCTCCTCCCCACCCGCCTCTCTCACTTACGTCTTCTTTCTTAGTTTTGATTGGCTTCCAGTTCAAGAGTCTTTTCTCCCTCGTTAAAATAAAACTGAGAGAAAGTTGGAGAGGCGTGTTCCATAGTTGTAATGTTTCCACGTCCAATTTCAGTGAAGTGCCGCCATCGATTGGGTCGTTCGCCTTACAGAGTGAAGGAAGGAAACTGCCCCATGTGTGTCTCCTTTCTCAGCTCGGTACAAGACTCTTCTCTCCCCTCATTAAATAAGAGGAGGAGAAAGTTGAAGAGATGGGCTCCATAGTTATAATGTTGCCATGTCCAATTCCAGTGAAGTACAGTATCGATCCTCCGCAGCCCTCGCCTTTCACCACCGAATTGAGTTGTCTGTCCTCGGCGTCTTCTGTTCCGAATGCCATTGCGTTCCTAGTTGAAGGATTGTTTCTCCTCGTTGAGCAAAACTCGGCGAAAGAGGGGGGGGGGGGGGGGGGGGGGGCATGTTGACCGAAACTGTTCTGTTTCTGTTTCTCTGATCAGCCTGTCTGCTGTTTATCTCTTTCTTTGTCTCTTTCTTTCCTGCTCCACTACCACCTCCCTTTTTTTCTTTTTTTCACCTTTTTTCTTTTTTTTTCTTTCGTTTTTTATTTTTTTTTTTTTTCATTTTCTTTTTTCGTTATCTTTTTATGGTTCCAGAAGGAGAATAATTGCATTTCTATGCCCCTCTGTTACCCGCTTTCCTCCTTCAGCTCTTCTCATTCTTCTTTCCTCCTCCCCTCTTCTCTTTGTCTGTCTGTCGTCTGTCTCTCTCTCTCTCTCTCTCTCTCTCTCTCTCTCTCTCTCTCTCTCTCTCTCTTTCTCTTTCTCCTCTCCTCTCCTCACCTTTCTTCTGATCTCTTCTCCTCTCCTCACCTTTCCTCCCCTCCCATTCCTTTCGTTCACCCCCCCTCTCTCTCTCTCTTGCTCTCTCTCTCTCTCTCTCTCTCTCTCTCTCTCCTTCTGTCCCTCCTCCCTCCCTCTCACGCCATCTATTTCTCTCTCCCTTCCTCTCTCCCCCTTCCGCCATCTCTCTCTCTCTCTCTCTCTCTCTCTCTCTCTCTCTCTCTCTCTCTCTCTCTCTCTCCGTAACGAGCCTGGCTTTCAATTGAATACTTTCGTGCTGACGAACCTTTTCTAGTTGGGCTAAGAAGGAACGCGGACAGTGGCGCTCCCGCTCCAATGATTCCGTACTGTCTGCAGTTTTTGTTGGTTTATGTGGTCAGGCTGACACACAACTGAGGAACAAAGTGACGGAGAGACAGTGCTCTCTCTCTCTCTCTCTCTCTCTCTCTCTCTCTCTCTCTCTCTCTCTCTCTCTCTCTCAAATGTTGTCTGCCTGCTTATCTGTACATCTCCCTCCAATAACTGTCTCTCCCGTTTTCCCCTCTTTCTCGTGGTTGTGGAGGGAAAAATTTTTTTTTTTTTTAAATTGCTGGTCTCTGAGTAAGTTTGTTCAGATCTTAAATGTTTACTTTTTAAAAATGACAAATTTTCTTATGAGTCTTTGTCACCTTTTTTCGTGATTGATTTGATCACATACAGTGCTCAGTGAATATTGTGTAAGTTTTCTGGCCGATTGATGGCAAATGAAGGAAACAAGAGAACAATCAGAGAGTGCGGGGAAGCACACAGGAACCGCTGTAGGTATTTCTAATGCAACGCCGACTGAAGGCACGGTCCTTCATGCAGTAACAGGGCAGGTATGAACGCCAACGTTTACCTTGCCGTTGAACTTGAAAACCTGTGTGAAGGAGACCAGTGGAGCAGAATGAAAGCCGTCCTGAAAACGGAGTGTGAAGCACGTGGACAAGGACCGCGGTAGAGAGAGGCTGGGTAGTGAAGAACATGGCAGCAAAATGATCAGTATACAAGGCCTCGGTGTGAAGCCCTTCCTGTTGTGCACGTCTTCTGCGCACACTTGCACTGCGTTCTGTTATCTCACCCTATGATCCGGATCAGCGCCGATGCCGGCAACAGTAGGTAATGTCCAACGATCCTCCCACGTCATTTGAGAAGAAATAGGAGACGTCAGCCTTTGCATTCATTCCATCGAAAACAAAGAGGCATTTTAGGACGAAAACAATGTAAAAAAAAAAACCTGACTGAAATGGTCATTCACCCTTCCACGTCATAGGACACACGGGGCGGTCGTCACGGTCCAGGGGGACTGGTAATCAGTTACCGTTACGACGTCACTACAGATCCTGTGCTGATGTGGAGGTCACGCCGTATGCGCTGTTGCCAGTTCAGCATTGGTCGTCCCCTTCAACTTCAACACAGAATGTGGTTTGCTAGACGTGGGGGTGGTGGAGGGGAGGGGGGGGGGGGACGACGAATGGGGAAGGGGTGGGAGAGGAAGACGAGCTACATGGCCCAGCCAGATCAGGTGTCTTTGCTGTAGCATGGAGGATATTGATTTGGCCAGGGATGGGGAAAAAAAAAACAGGGAAGGGCGGGTCGCTGAATGATTTTCAATGACAGCGAGACTCAGATTAAAAAGTATGAACTGCGTGCCAGCCGCGTCAAAATACAGTTCTGTTCATCTGTGGCTTACCGTTTCCGTTTTACCACCTCATCGGGGCCCCAGTCCTACTGGCAAAGACAAGCGTGCAGTGGGATGAAACTCTTGGGACAGCTTGACAGCAGGTCTTCAGAGAAACACCCCTATCCCCCTGAGTTAGGTGCTTCGGCCCTGGGCTCCCTGTACTATGTAAGAGGACCGCGCGGCATTCAGGTCATGGCTCCTAGATGCCGTTATGCTGCCAGTTATTCCCGTTTTCTTGGCACTGCCTGCAGTGGGATGTTTGATGCGTGTTCTGTGAGACGTAATTTTGTACTCAACAGGGTCAGAAACTGTTTCTGACCTGTTCCCATTTCACGACCACAGGCAAAATGTTTGGTAAAACTTGAGCCCACGGACTTGCTGGTTGACTCAGGGTTATGTCTCTCTCCAGAATCAAAGAGATGATGACAAGCAAACCGTTGCGCTTCGTACCTGAGCGACGTGTGTTCCACAGTCACGTGACTTGTACGTCACACGACAGGTGGGCAGAATTAGAACCCCCGTACAAGGGAGCAGAGCTCACTGACAGTGCAGTCCATGCGCCAGTGGGACCATCGGTGCTACAGTGCAGCTGCTCAAACCTGGGAGCTGGGGAATTTGATTGTGTGTGACATGTCTTAATATGAAACATTTGAAGTGCTCACGACTCTTAAAGTTCTTGCGCCTCTTTCACAAAATTGTTAGGGTCTTTGCAACGTGACACAGATCTTCATTCCTAGCAGAGCTCGAAGACACAGTTCTGTATCCCCCGCATATTGCGGGAAAAGATCCAGTTCGCCACTCTGTGTGTCGCAAAACAGAGGTCTACACTTAAAGTTCAGCTTTTTCATGAAAGACGCAGGGCTGTCAATCATTCTCAAAGTGCTGCAAAACTAGAGCTGTCTTAATGAACAGATAATAAGACGAAATCGGCAGTCAGGGCCTATTTATCAGCATTGTCCTGGCTGCTGGTAAATTTTTTTTTTTTTAACTGCCGGTCTTCAAATTCCTAATTAGGAGTGGTATTTCCGCAAAAGAACGTCCAATGTCAATAAAATGCGGATATTGATTCAATCCCTTGGCTTTTATGACCATGTCTCCTTTCTTTATTATGTTGCCTTACACAGGATTTTGTGCTGGTCGTCGTTTGTTGGTGAAGAAAACAAAGAGGGGAAGAAAGCCGGCGAGATGTGAGGCCGTGGTAATAAGGAGACCACGCGCAATATGAGTAAAGCGGAGCTATTGATTCCGACCCTCGCTTTTCTGCTTGGAATGAAACCGGACTCAGTGTCCTAGGGTTTGTGATGGGTTTTGATTGGCATGGCTTCCTACAATGGACCGTCCCCCCCCCCCCCCCCCCCCCCCACCTCTCTCTCTGTCTCTGTGTCTGTCTGTCTGTCTGTCTGTCTGTCTGTCTCTCTCTCTCTCTCTCTCTCTCTCTCTCTCTCTCTCTCTCTCTCTCTCATGATACTGGATCGCCTGGAAAGACATGGCGATGACAAAGTAATAGGACACACTGGCTGATTTTGTGACATTATGTATGTATGTATAAATAAGCACCAAAACGTGGAGATGAGCGCGTTGTTCGGTGAAGAAAAGGTAGATAAACCAGCTAAGAAAAACGCTCTTTTCTACGGCAAAACGTCGCCACTGTTTTGGTTTGATTTTAGCTTCCGCTAAGATAGTATGTCATCACTCACGTCCGTTTATTTAATTGTGCGTCTGTCAGCGAATTGACGCTGAAACCGTTGAACCGATCTTAATCCAACTTGGTGGAAAATGCACTGTGACCCAAGCACAAAGTCAGTCAATTTGGACGCAGATTGATGGTGCGGATCTGGATTAAAGGACGGATTCAGGATCCGTTGGAGGAATACCCACCTTCGTTTGTTTTTCTTTAAATCCTCTGTGTAGTTCACTCTTTCCATTCTTGTCTTGTCTTTTGTTTGGGTTGCGCCTTGGTTCCTGTCCTATCCTCCGCATTTCGCTGTTGATGCTGACTGTTACACACAGCCGCGCCAAGCGACGTTCCTGTGGCTCTGCTATCGCCGGTATTTTA
The DNA here is from genome assembly GCA_016801955.1 of Conus betulinus. Lineage (NCBI taxonomy): Eukaryota > Metazoa > Mollusca > Gastropoda > Neogastropoda > Conidae > Conus > Conus betulinus. The sequence goes on along the minus strand of JADBJO010000006.1, from coordinate 745,973 downwards.
CAGGAAGCCAGCCATGTCATGTGGCCACAAGGCTTCCCACCTCTCGGCTGTGTCACCTCAGTTTTCCCATCTCATAGCTCGCCAGACTCTTTGTGAACTAAGGCCAGACCCAACAACACCGCTACGTTTGAACGCGTTGTCTCCTCGTTGTCATCAAAGGAGCCTGACCCACTCCGCCTTGGTGCACTTAATTGCTCTTACTTTCGTATTTTGTCATAATGTTTATGTTTGCTGGGTGAAGGAAAATCCACGATGACGTTGATGACCAGCCCTCGGAAGTCAGTTTTTGAAACTGGAGAAAGCCGTCCTGGCACGGATTGGAGTGTGTGTGTGTGTGTGTGTGTGTGTGTGTGTGTGTGTGTGTGTGTGTGTGTGTGTGTGTGTTCGCATACATAATTATATTTCCTTTGTTTCCATACTGAACAGAGAGGAAATTAGCACATGAAGATTCCTCTCGTTCACGTGCTAATGACTCACGCGCAAACACACACACACACACACACACACACACACACACACACACACACACACACACACACACACACACACATGCCTTCACGTATACAAGCACGCACACATAGAAACGCACGCGCAAGCACACACATACACACACGCTCACAAATGCACACACCCAAGCCACGACCCACCCACCCCCACTCCCCAAATTCACACATACGCATGCATACGTTATCTCACACACACACACACACACACACACACACACACACACACACACACATACACACACACACACACACACACACACACACACACACACACGTATGCACGCACACACGCACGCACAACACACACACACACACACACACACGCACGCACGCACGCACACACACACACACACACACACACACACACACACAACACACACACACACACACACACACACACCATGGAGAGAGAGAGAGAGAGAGAGAGAGAGAGAGAGAGAGAATATTACGAACACACCGACACCCATCGATCTCACTTTGTTGCCAAACTCCACTGCAGGGGGCGCTAACTCTAGTCAAGGGAGAAAAATGTTGGCAGGCGCTGTTCTTTCAAAGGACCGATGGAACAGCCAGAGATGTTCCAACGTGAGACCCGTGAAATATCACTATTCTTTGTTGCAACAGTTATCCTCTGTGTGTGTGTGTGTGTGTGTGTGTGTGTGTGTGTGTGTGTGTGTGTGTGCGCGCGCGCGCGCGCGCGCGCGCTGATCCTTCTTTAGTGTACGGCCCCTAATCCTTCGAAATGCTGCGGTCCTTGGTGTGTGGCCATGGCCCTTTGAAATGTGGCTGTCCTTGGTTTGTGACCATGGCCCTTTAAAGTTGGCTGTTCTTGGTGTGTGGCCATGGCCCTTTAAATGTGGCTGTTCTTGGTGTGTGGCATGGTCCTTTAAAGTTGGCTGTTCTTGGTGTGTGGCCATGGCCCCTTAAAAGTTGGCTGTTCTTGGTGTGTGGCCATGGCCCTTTAAAGTTGGCTGTTCTTGGTGTGTGGGCCATGGCCTTTTAAAATGTGGCTGTTCTTGGTGTGTGGCCATGGTCCTTTAAATGTGGCTGTCCTTGGTGTGTGTGGCCATGGCCTTTTAAAATGTGGCTGTTCTTGGTGTGTGTGCCATGGTCCTTTAAATGTGGCTGTCTTTGGTGTGTGGCCATGGTCCTTTAAAGTTGGCTGTTCTTGGTGTGTGTGGCATGGCCTTTTAAAATGTGGCTGTTCTTGGTGTGTGGCCATGGTCCTTTGAAATGTGGCTGTTCTTGGTGTGTGGCCATTGTCCTTTAAAATGTGGCTGTCTTGGTGTGTGGCCATGGCCTTTTAAAATGTGGCTGTTCTTGGTGTGCGGCCATGGTCCTTTAAAATGTGGCTTCTTGGTGTGTGGCCATGGTCCTTTTAAATGTGGCTGCCTTGGTGTGTGTCCATGGCCTTTTAAATGTGGCTGTCCTTGGTGTGTGTCCATGGCCTTTTAAATGTGGCTGTCCTTGGTGTGTAGCCATGGTCCTTTTAAAATGTGGCTGTTCTTGGTGTGTGGCCATGGTCCTTTTAAATGTGGCTGTCCTTGGTGTGTGGCCATGGTCCTTTAAAATGTGGCTGTGTCCTTGGTGTGTGATCATGGTCCTTTAAGATGTGGCTGTCCTTGGTGTGTGATCATGGTCCTTTAAAGATGTGGCTGTCCTTGGTGTGTCCATGGCCCTTTAAAATGTGGCTGTCCTTGGTATGTGGCCATGGTCCTTTAAAATGATGATGATGATGATGATGATGATGATGATGATGATGATGATACCAGCACCAGCATTTGTCGCGAGAGAGATGGGCCTTGTTCTCTCTTCAATGACAGAAATGTAGGTTCTCTGAAGGCTGCTGACTTTGCATTGTGTGGAGGCCAGACTCTCTCTCTCTCTCTTCGCCTTTCTGAAGATCTCCTTCATCCTCAGTCCTGTTATTCTTCAGTTGTCTTTACTTCGCTGTTTGTACTCTCTCTTTGTTCCTCTCAGGTTGCCTTTCTCTCCCTGTTCCCTTTTTAGGTTGTCTGTTTCTTTGCTTTCCTGCTCAGTTCCTTTTCCTCGTCGCTGACCTGTAATTGTTTTGCCCCTTTCCTGTCCTTTAGGTTGTCTTTTGCTGTTTGCTGTCCTCAGGCTGCATTTCCTCTTCGCTGTCGTCAGGTTTTTTTTTATCTAGTTGGTTTTCTTTTCTGTCTCTCTTCGCTGTTTCCTGCTCAGTTTTTTTCTACCTATTGGCTCGCCTGGTTTGTCTTTTCCTCTTCGCTGTTGTCAGGTTTTCTACCTATTGGCTCGCCTGGATTGTCTTTTTCCTCTTCGCTATTGTCAGGTTTTCTACCTAGTGGCTCGTCTGGATTGTCTGTTCCTCTTGCTATTGTCAAGTTTCTACATATTGGCTCGTCAGGATTGTCTGTTCCTCTTCGCTGTCGTCAGGTTTTTCTACCCATTGGCTCGTCTGGATTGTGTGTTCCTCTTCGTTGTGGTCAGGTTTTCTACCTATTGGCTTACCTAAAATGTCTTTTCCTCTTCGCTGTTGTCAGGGTTGCCACCTAGTGCTCGCCTAAAATGTCTGTTCCTCTTCGTTGTTGTCAGGTTTTCTACCTTGTGGTTTGCCTGAATTGTCTGTTCCTCTTCGTTGTTGTCAGGTTTTCTACCTAGTGGCTCGCCTAAAATGTCTGTTTCTCTTCGCTGTTGTCAGGGTTGCCACCCAATGGCTCGCCTAAAATGTCTGTTCCTCTTCGCTGTTGTCAGGGTTGCCACCTAGTGGCTTGCCTAAAAATGTCTGTTCCTCTTCGCTGTTGTCAGGGTTGCCACCTAGTGGCTCGCCTAAAATGTCTGTTCCTTTCGCTGTTGTCAGGGTTGCCACCTAGTGGCTCGCCTAAAATGTCTGTTCCTCTTCGTTGTTGTCAGGGTTTCTACCTAGTAGCTCGCCTAAAATGTCTTTCCCTCTGCGCTGTTGTCAGGGTTTCCACCTAGTGTGGC
>JADBJO010000006.1:720000-730000 GCA_016801955.1 Conus betulinus | reverse complement strand
CCATGCGATTTGGGTTCATGTCCGTCTTCTGTGCCCCGGGGCTTATGGGACTGCCGTTGGATTGAACCGTTGGTGGTCTGCTGCCAGTGGGAAACACCCACTCATGCTGGTTTCTCCACGTGTAAGTCGTTGTGCAATGTTGTCAGAAGGGGGCTCAGAAGGTAGCGATCTGCGCATGGTTAATCAGAACAGGCACCAGTGAACATGAACGTGGTTCAGCGGCAGTGCAGTGTCTTTTCTCATGGCCGCCTCCTCGTGACGACCCGAGAGTGATAACTGCCTGAGACTGCTGACGTGGGAAATGCGACAGAACGAAGTCTGGACACAGTTGCGCACGTGCCAGGCGGAATGATTGGCGGGAGATTAATGGCCCCGAGAAGGCGGTGAAAATGAGAGAAAAGAAATCAATACTGTTTGCAACATGTGTCGTTCCCGACAACGGCTGTTTTCATAAGGGGACACAAATCAATACTCTTATCTATAGGTTTCTATGGTGAGCTTACCGCAAGATGCTGCCATACAAAATAACAGGAAGACTATGTTGCTACAAAACAAAATGAAGGGCAGGGCAGTGAGTTTCCAGCTTGATGGCACAGTGCGAAATGAAGGGTAGGGCTGTGGGTTTACAATATGACGTAGTACAAAATAAGACAAAACAGTGACTTTACCACAAGATAACAGAACGCAAGAGGACGGACAGTGCATTGAATTTACAACAGGACACTACGCTGTAGAATAACAGACAATGCGGTGAGTCTGCTACAAACGATGCAAAACAAAACAACAGACGGTGCAGCGAGTTTACCGCAAAATGCTTCGGTTCAAAGTGTCGTGCAACGTCGTACTTAAGATGCTACAGTGCATGAAATAACTTAACTACAAGGCGCTACAACACAGAATGACAGACTGCAGTTTACTGTAAGATGTTATATTAATGAATTCGGAACAATGCTGCGAGTTTACCACAGGACACTACAATACAAAATGAGGGACGATGAAAGTCATTTGATTTCAAAATGTCACAATAAAATTGACGAACAGTATAGTCGTAAGACCTCAGTAGGCGGTGTCCTGCGTACATTGGATTTGAACAGACATCGCTGAGCACCGTAGAGGGGGACTCGGCAGCAGCGCAGTGTCTCCGCTGGTGGGTTACCTCATGACATCGTGATATTGATTGCTTCCAAAACAATGTGCTGCTGGGACACAACTGAGTGTAGCCGTGTATCAGTAGCAAAACGGAGCGAGGAGTGCTGCTGATTAAGCAAGGAGGAGAGGGGGGGGGGGGGGGGGGGGGTAACCGGGCCGTGCAGAATCAGTTCAGGATAGTGGTCTGTAGATATAGGTAGCCAGCTGGACAGACAGATATACAGAAAGAATCGGTAGACACACGTAACTAGGACAGTTGATCACGGTGTAAATGACAATCTGATATGACCAGCATTCGTTCTTCAGTGTATCACTATTTGTATCCACAGCTGCTGCTTTGACAAGCTCTGCAAGATGTGTTTTCTCACTATGAAACATAGAACAAGACGATATCAGGGAATCGTGGAGAACAGCTGAGGTTGACTGGAAGCGGCTATATGAATTTTTGCCCAGAAACATTCATTATACTTTATGTCTTTTTTTTTTTTTTTTTAAACACACGGGAAATTCAGTTCCAATATTTCTAAGACTTCACTTTTTCTTCCCCTTCATGAACTTTGAAAATTTGCATCAGCATGTTTTGCTGGTTCGTGTGTGTGTGTGAACATGTGGTGTAGCAAATCACGTGAAACTTGACCTGATTCCTGAACAAAGATGACGCATCTGACCGGAGAAACAGGACTGCCCACTAAGCGGTAAGTTTTACAGACTGGTTTGTTTCTTTGGGGCCTTTTTTAAGCAATTTTTTTTATATATGAATTAAGTTTAAGTATATCATGTATGTACAAATAAAATGGAAAAGTTTTGTATTCATAATGATTAAGACTCTTTCAACTCGATGTTGGTGATGCTGACGCCAGTTTGTCTCCCCTCTTTCCCGCTGTCTGACCGTTCTGTTAACAGTAGGTCAGTCTGGGGTCAAACGACCACACCTCCACCGGGCAAGACGTCTAGGGTAGGTTTTTTTTGCCCCGTTCATTGGACTTTTTTTGCCCCATACTTAGTTTCAACGTAAATTAGATAAGTGACAACATGTGTGTGTGTGTGTGTGTGTGTGTGTGTGTGTGTGTGTGTATATGTGTGTGTATATATATATATATATATATATATGTGTGTGTGTGTGTGTGTGTGTGTGTGTGTGTGTGTGTGTGTGTGTGAGTATGTGTATGTGTGAGTATGTGTATGTGTGAGCATGCTTGTGTGTGTGTGTCTGTGTGTATACCTGAGCATGCGTGTATATATGAATATATACATCTAAGTGTCCAGGTATTTATGCATTATTAGTTTTGAGGTTTACGACAATACTGAAAGTGTTGCCTACGTTTTTTGCAGATGAGATGTCTTTCTGCCACCTATGTCTTTTTTGCCCGAAAAGCGATTGGTGGACATCTCTTAAAAGACGCACCACCAGAAGCTGTTGGATTTGCAAGTCCAAGCGGATGGACAGATTCTCAGCTGCTCTTAAAATGGCTCCATCATTTCGCCAAGGTTACTGGTTGCTGTAGCTATGAACCTCACCTCATCCTGCTGGACAGACACCATAGCCATGACCCTCACCTCATCCTGCTGTGGACAGACACCATAGCTATGACCCTCACCTCATCCTGCTGGACGGACACCATAGCCATGACCTTCACCTCATCCTGCTGCATGGACACCATAGCCATGACCCTCACCTCATCATGACCCTCACCTCATCCTGCTGGACAGACACCATAGCTATGACCCTCATCTCATCATGACCCTCATCTCATCCTGCTGGACGGACACCATAGCCACAAGACTCTGAAAGTGGTAGAGTTTTGTCGAGAGCGTGGAATAGAACTGCTAACTCTGCCCCCTCACAGCACACACAAATTACAACCGCTCGACAGAACCTGTTTCAAGCCTCTGAAGAGTGCTTTCAACGCTGAAGCTGACAGGTGGATGGTGTCAAATCCAGGACGACGAATCTCGATCTTCGGCATGGCTGATCTTTCTGAAAAGGCGTTCCTGAGGACAGCTTTGTCTGAAAGAGCCGTACATGGCTTCAAGACCTGCACAAGAATCCTTAGAAGCCCTACTTTGAAAATTCTTCAGAAAGTTCAGCAGACAGTCTCAGAGCCCAAGTGATCACCTACATGTGTGACCACTACACAATGATTATATGCCCTCCTGGACACTGAGACCATCAATGCTGATCTACCTACATGGCTGCGGTATTCCTCCTTGGAAGAAGGGATCACTGACATGGCAGAGCCCTCCTCCCTGCCTGGGGAGTTGGAGATCATCGCACCCAGCAAAGTTCTGAACAGGTCCGTTGTGGTGATAGATAACCAGTGCCAGGTGATACAGCGGTATGGAAACTCCACAAACCAAACACATGCACCACACCTGACCATCCAGTTTTTACCCGCGTTGGCCACGATGTTGGCCACTACAACTGTGTTCTGCCTCAAGGTAGGGAACCATCAAAACATACGGAAGAGCCAAACATCCCGACTACGGCTGCAAATTCCCTTCACTCTCCAGTCCAACAGGAGCAGCTCTCTGCCCCAACAACTCTGAGTGGATCAGGGAAATCATCCACGGTTTGTCCCCTCTTCCATAGCTGCCAGTGAAGAGGCCAAGATCGAGAAAAATTGCAGCACTGTTGACCTCTTCACCATGCAAAGCTTCTCTGGCAGAGAAGCATGCAGAGAAGAAAATCAACCAAAAACAGCGGGAAAAAAACAGGGGAGCAAGGCAAGCCTGGACGGGAGAAAACGAAAAGGCCAGCGACAGCTGAGGAAAATACCAGTGAGGTAGAGGGGGACTAGCCCTGTATCATCTGCTGTGAACCACACAGTTGCAGCAGACCAGAAGTGTGGGTCGAATGCCAGTCCCTGCCGTCACTGGGCCCATGAGGAATGCTCTGAAGGACTTCCTACATTCATCTGCCCCAACTGTTATTCAGAAGACGAATCTGTCGGACACGATCGAACAACTGAAGGACATGATAGTTGCACAAACACACGTATATAATTCCTTCAGCGGTTTAGTAGAGGTAGTTTTTGATTGTTTTCCGTAAATCTTAATTGTGGGCAAAAATGCCTACACTAATGGGGTTAAACGCCTACTATGGGCGATTTGCCCCATGAGTGTGGGCGTTTTGACCCGTGTGTGGGGCAAGAAGGCCAATCGTTTTTTTTCATTTTTCACTTACCAGTACTTTTCTTTCATTTGTAACAATATGTGTTAGTGGCAGTTGGTAGCACAGGCATTTCTCAAAAGTTTAAGCCTACTTTCATTTCTCTGTGCTTTCAACGAGGAAAGTTGCAACCTTTTTGCTTAAGGGGGTGTTTTACCCTATGCTACCCTATGTGTGTGTGCGTGCGTGTGTCTGTGTCTGTGGGTACGTGCGTATGTGATTTTTTTTTATTTGCTCTCTTTTAATAACGCCATTGATTCTTTATGCCTCATTTGTTTCGAAAGGAGTTAAAAAGTAAATTTATTTATTTACACACACACACACACGCACGCACGCACGCACGCACGCACGCACGCACGCACACACACACACACACACACACACACACACACACACACACACAACACACACACACACACAAATGTATAGCAGGGCGCGAATGCTCTCATAAATAGGACTTTCTCATAAATCTAGAAATGAAACTATTCGCAGTGTTCTTTTGACTTTCTGATTTTCAGTAATGCTGATAAAGGAAAAGCAGCATGCAATCAGAAAGGGGAACTTACGTAATGAAATGTGAAAATAACTATTTCACTGATACATTCATTTACTTTATGTACCTTGTTTTAACATGATGTGAATATTTATTGAAATTCTCTTACATTATATAAACACGTAAAAAAAAAGACTGGGCCCAGATGCCACTCATGTCCGCATAGTGGGTGGAGTAAACAACAGAATTCGCCACACGTGACATACATAGCATTAAAATCAGGCTTGTGTTAAAGGGAGGGGCCGTGTGAAGAAATCCTCCAGAGAGTGCCCTGTTAGTCGTATTCCTCCTCCAAAGGGAAATCAGCAGGACCAGCGGCGACATCTGTTTCGCTGTGTGAAGAGAGCTCATCAGGCTTGTTGATGCATCTTGTTTATCTGCTGGTGAGGAGCGCTTCCACATCGGTGAACAGGAAACTCGCCAAAATTGAATAGATCCTTCTGCCTGTATATAAAGTGCCCTTCTTTTACCCCCCTCCCCCCTTGTGCATAGAGTAAGTGACGTGGTTTAACTGGGACAGGTGCAATATGTGATCCTTGTGGTTTTTCATCCCTGGTTACTGGCTTCTACAGGTTGTGTCTTTATATTTTCACCTTTGAAATTTCAGACACATTTTCAGTCTACCGTCGTCGTCCCCCCCCCCCACACACACACACACACAGCAGCTATTGATTGAGCTGTTTTGTTTTATTTTAGTTTCGTATTTCTTTTTTTGTGTGTGAAAACGCGCGTTCCTTTTGTTTTGTTTTGCTTTTAAACAGCCAGTTATTGATTGACCTGTTTTGTTTTATTTTAGGTTCGTATTTCTTTTTGTGTGTGTGTGTGTGTGTGAAAACGCGAGTTCGTTTTGTTTTGTTTTGCTTTTAAACAGCCAATTATTGATTGACCTGTTTTGTTTTATTTCAGGGTCGTATTTCTTTTTTTTGTGTGTGAAAACGCGAGTTCGTTTTGTTTTGTTTTGCTTTTAAACAGCCAATTATTGATTGACCTTGTTTTGTTTTATTTTAGGTTCGTATTTTTTTGTGTGTGTGTGAAAACGCGCGTTCGTTTTGTTTTGTTTTGTTTTTAAACAGCCAATTATTGATTGACCTGTTTTGTTTTATTTTAGGTTCGTATTTGTGTGTGTGTGTGTGTGTGTGTGTGTGTGTGTGTGTGTGTGTGTGTGTGAAAACGCGTGTTCGTTTTGTTTTGTTTTGCTTTTAAACAGCCAATTATTGATTGACCTGTTTTGTTTTATTTTAGGTTCGTATTTCTTTTTTGTTGTTTCCTTCTCCTCTTTTTTTTCACGCAGAAACCACAAATCTTTCAAACACGGTCGCTAATTTGAAGTATCCTGATCTTTGGCCCGTCGCAGTCGGGCATCAACATCGTGGATCCGGCGCACGGCATCTTCCACACAGCAAAGTTCTGACGTGCGGCCTGCGCTCGCTCTTCACTGGTGCCGACTCTTCTGACGCCGCGTGTACCTGAAATTGTGGACGCCGGCCAGTATTCGTTCCGGTCATCAGCCCACGATGTTGAGCTTGCCTTCAGCACCCAGGCGACCACCAGATTGCCCACGGAGGCGTGAGTGCGGGCCTACACTGAAATAGGTGATCTTCGAGAAAACATGTTAATTAAGTGTAAGACGTTACACTCCTGAATGTATTTAGTAACCGCTTCAGACTCGTATGACAGACAGCGGTTTTTCCTAAGTCCAATACAAGCAGCAGCACCAGACGTCCACTTCAAATCCTGTGTCGTGCACGTGGCCGGCCTTGTGATCCTCTCCATCTCTAAAGCTTAGCTACAAAAGAAGCTGAATAAGGTCTGTGAGGAATGTTATGACACTTCAAAAAATCAATTCGGAAAAAGAAATCATTTTTTTCACTAAAACCAAAAATCCTCTCGACTTCCGATAGAAACATGTCACCCCTCTCTCCCCATCCCCCAAGCATCCCGACCCTGCCCACTCCCACCCCTCTCCTTCATTACACCCTTCCTCCCACCCCCTCGCACCAGCATGTTCCCCCACCCTCTTTCCACGTCATAGGTAATCTCACACCGCAGAAGTGTTCGCTTTCTGATTTCACACGTATTTGTATGTATGTAAGAAGAGTTTTTTTGAAAAAATGGCGTTACTGCGCTCTATCAACACGTTTGTGCCTACATGCACACATACACAGAGGCGCACGTGCATTTACAAACCGGCGTCGATAATCTATGCAGCCTCGCTATTCAATGCACCAAGGTATCGACCACACAAAATGTATCTGCATTGATGCCCCCATACAGAAACACGTTTAATCAAGTGCGCGCGCACGCACGCATGTATGCGCGCACGCGCGCGCGCGCGCGCGCACGCACGCACACACACACACACACACACACACACACACACACACACACACACACACACACCATCATCATCATCATCGTCATCATCATCATCATATCATCATCATCATCATCATCATCAGTATCATCATCTTCTTCTTCTTCTTCTTCTTCTTCTCCTCCTCCTCCTCCTTCTTTTTTCTCTCTCTCCTCTCCTCTCTCTGTCTCTCTGTCTGTCTGTCTGTCTGTCTGTCTCTCTCTCTCTCTCTCTCTCTCTCTCTCTCTCTCTCTCTCTCTCTCTCTCCCCCATCCTCCTTTTTGTCAGTCTGTCCTTCCCCCCCCTCTCTCTGTTCCCTTCTCTCTCTCTCTCTCACACACACACACCACACACACACACACACACACACACACACGCGCGCGCGCGCGCGCGCGTGTGTGTACGCACACAGACACCAGAGCGAGAGAGAGAGAGAGAGAGAGAGAGAACGTGAACGAGAGGGAGGGAGGGCGGGACCACACACGGATGGTGGAGTGCAGACAATGGTCGAGCGGTTCATGCCATGATCTGTCGGCCGCTGTTTGCTCATCAGACTCTTCACACCGCCACCAGGGAGTATTGTAATGGCTGCCAACTCCCAGGCCGCCCTCCCATTACCATGGCAATAAATGTCAAACAGTCACAACTGTACACCGCTGTCTGTTAAACCGTACACTACATAACAGGTGTGTGTATTTGCCGCTGGTCGATTCGTGTTGGAACGCGAGTACCATGACGTCCGACTGACGTCGAGGAGAAAGTGCAGAGTTATTCTTCGACATAGACATCTCTCTCTCTCTCTCTCTCTCTCTCTCTCTCTCTCTCTCTCTCTCTCTCTGTGTGTGTGTGTGTGTGTGTGTGTGTGTGTGTGTGTGTGTGTGTGTAAAGTAACTAAATACTCTCCCGTCATCCATTAAAAAAAATCGATGGCTAGAAGTTTTTACGATGATAATTGCTCTGCAGTCGTGGCGATTCTGGTGTAAATTTACAAGCCATCAAACGTACGGCTTACCTTCAGGGACCGTAGCTGTGTGTTTGGTCAAAGGATTAACCCTCTCTCGGTCGGAATGCAATCAATTCTAGACGATGCTGCACTGATGAAGAATTGATCAAAGGCTGTGCAGAAAGGGAGATTTCATTGGCGACTCGGTGTTTCCTTATCTACCAGTCACGAACTGAAAGAGGCTGGGTCACGAGCATAGACACAGGCGTGGATCTCTGCGTGGTATCTATGCTCCAAATGGGGAATGAACTTCTATACTTTTTCATTCATCATCGTTACTGAAATTAATTTTCCATCCGTGACTGTTTCACAGACGATGTAAGGTCCGTTTAAAACGAAAACACAAACATCACACCAAAAAGACCCGGAATTTGTATGGCATATTCGCCACATGTGGGTATGCTAACTTGTGTATTGTTAAGTCATTCGTATATCAATAGTTTCCTGTTAGAGAAGATCTTGACTTCCTTTTCGTGAGCATGTATCTATGTGATTTTGCGGGCGCGGCTGCGACCATGTGTGTGAGTGTATGTGTTTGCAATCAAGGGAGACACAGAGAGGTAGAGACAGACACAAAGATATGCAGAGAAAAATGCTAACCATGCTCTTCACACCGCCGCCCGGGACTCTCCGTCATGGCTGCCAACAAACAACTGGCTGTCCATCACCATGGAAACAAATGTGAGACAGTCACAGATCCGAACCGCTGTCCATGAAAGGTCAGACATAGATAACAGGTGTTATTCTGCCGCTTACCATTGTACAGGGCGTTGGATCGTGATACGGCCACACCTGATCCTGATAGTAAAACGTGGCTTCCATGGTTATGGAATTAGTGCATGGTGCTCGTATCAGTCTGATGATCGCCCAATCACCTTTAGTTCATTGTTCTTGTCGTTTTCCTTTGCTAGTGTTTGTGCGGGCATGCCTCGCACTAAATGATTTCATGAATTTGAACTTGTCATCGAAATTAAATGGGTTGCTTTCCTATTTTGAAACGCTTTGATTGTTGACAACATGTCTGCTTATTTAAGCCGCCTGGTTTCTTTATTTCATTTCCTAAAGTTTTCTTAAATGGGGCTGAAAATGTTATCTTGCACCCCCAAGACACAAAGACTGTGCTTTTAATTGTCAGTTAAATAAGGTATCTGGAGCCTCCCCCCCCCCCCTCTCTCTCTCTCTCTCTCTCTCTCTCTCTCTCTCTCTCTCTCTCTCTCTACATTTACTACAGTTTGTAATGGCTACCTTACACCGTAGAGTAGTCTATCACAGATTCTTTATCTCTCCCTTTTCTGTCAGTTCACCGTCAGTCTGTACAGTTCCTCCTATGCTGGGTGTACACAAGTTCATTCACACACACATAGACACATACACAGACACAGAGAGAGAGTGAGTGAGTGAGAGAGAGAGAGAGAGAGAGAGAGAGAGAGAGCATGCCAGCGTGCGTATGCACGTGGCTGAGGTATATACAGCCATGTCTGACAGAAGGTCTATCTAATCAATTACTCGCTACTGATACAGTTAATGTCAGTTATTATTACACGCGTGTAAAATAACTCTGTTGGAAACAGGAACCAGATGGAGTGTGTGTGGGGAGGGGGTGGAGGGGGGAGGGGTAGTGGGATGGCAGATTACATTGATAGGCAGGTGCTGATTTCACAAACATGGAGAGACGAAACGTAGCATTTCGACCTGAAAGTGTTGAGAGCTCCTCTTTTACTGGTTTCCAAACTCAAGAACATGTTTCCTACATATCTACAAAGATCAGTGAAA
>JADBJO010000006.1:697500-702500 GCA_016801955.1 Conus betulinus | reverse complement strand
TTTTTGTCCTGCCATTAAGGCAGCCATACTCCATCTTCGGGGAGGTGCATGCTATGTGTAACGTGTCATCCTTACCAACGGCGAAACTGGCCTTCTCTTCCGAAAGTTGGTGATGGGGGATTTTACGTGTGTGTGCAAGACGTGCGTGCGTTCACACACGAACCTCGGTTTATAGTCTCATTCGAAGGACTGTATGGGGAATGGAGTCAGAACCAAAGTTAACTCCGAGGGGAAAATCCCCCTGTACCGAAATTCGAACCCGCAACCCCAGGATCACGAGTCCGGCGCTCTACCAACTGAGCTATTCCGGCCCCCTCTCCATTTCAGGACTGATGGAAACTGAACGAAAGTAATTCCAGTCAGTGGCCCGAGCAGAACTGATCGTGTTTCGTTCGTTTGTTACCGACTACTCACCAGCATCTTTTTGGGGGGGGGATCTAGCAAAACACATACATATCAACATGCAGAACGTGTATTAAAATGACTAGACAAATAACATAAAGACCACTTTTTCCTTGATTCGCGGAGGAGTTTTGAAGACTGCACAGTTCCCATTCTCACTCTCACACATATTTTACGGGCTTCAAAAGTAGCCTTAAAACATAGTAAACTCGGGGGGGGGGGGGGGGGGGGGGGGGGGGGGGGGGGGGGATCTGTTCTCAGTAATCACTTCACGTAACAGACGTCAAACAAAAAGGAACTCATTACACACAACAATCGTTGATTTCGTTCTAGACTTTAAAAAAAAAAAAAAAAAAGGGGGGGGGGGGGGGGGGGGGAATTGAGACTAATTCAGTACACCTACCCTAAGTGGATGCAACTGAGTACACGGTTGCCCCCAAATCAGCAAGTTCTCGCTCAGCGATGCGCCGCAACTGTCATGGCTGCCGCACACGAGCAACTCCGCTTCCAACAGCTGGAGAACGGGGTGGGACAATGTGCGACAAGGTGCTCTCGCTCAGCTGATCTCTGTGTGCGCCATGTTGGCTTCACGTCACCGCTCCATACATCCCTATATCATCTGTTCTATATCCTTTTTTGTGTTGCGCCACAACCCCTGCGTTCGCTGAAATACAAACGTGCACAAAGATGGTGCGAACTTTGAAAAGCGAAAAATATTTTTTGGGGAATGGAAAACTGTCTTATTTTGGGGAATGGAAAACTGTCTTATATACACACGCGTGTGAGCTTTCACACACGTTTGCATGCGTACGTGTGCGTGCGCATTCACACACACAACACACACACACACACACACACACACACACATACACGCACGCGCGCGCGCGCGCGCCCACACACACACACACACACACACACACACACACACACACACACACACACACACACACACTCACACTCAGATGTGCACGCATGCCTCTTAGTGCATGTGTTTGTTGCTCAGAATGGAATGGAGTGATCAGATGTCGGATTTGATCGATGTTTCAATGAATGCAGACGATGGATTTGTTAATATAATAGCAAGACACTTCTGTGCATTTTTTTTTCTCGCCCTTTCCCTCATGAAATGGACAATAATCAAAAGTTTACAATGCAAGCATACAAGCTGAATCAAACTAAAGGATCTTAGTAGAGTACATGTATACTATTTATACAGAGTACGAGAGAAGGGGGTAGACGGAGGTAGAGAGGGGTTGAGAGTGAGAGAAGATGGAGGTACAGAAGGGGGGGGGGAGAGAGAAGAGAGAGAGAGAGAGAGAGAGTCTTACTGAGGGAAACAACGGAATTAACACAGATGGCTTTGTGCATCCAGCCGTCGAAAAAAGTAGAAGTCAACAAAATCAGAGAAATAAAAGTATGACTCAGTACATGGACATGAAACGACAAAATACATTTTTGAAATTCTGCAATACAAAGAAACAGCTGAATGAGCGAAGCAAATTTCGGACACAGAAGAAAACTATAACGGGAGAATCTCAGTATCTATATGATACAAAGAGAGCGAGAGAGCGAGCGAGCGAGGGAGAGCGATTGTGTGCATTGGCAAAGTCTTTCATTACCTGCAATACTTTAATCTCTAAGAGTGACGTCAACATTAAGAGAGAACTCAATCTGATTTTCCATGGTAAACCACCAAAATTGAAGACTTGATTGAGAAACATGTATTCTTGGAAGGAGGAACATCATTTTATGAGCATGTGGATTCTTTTCGAATTGAAATTTGTCGATCATTGATGGAAGAGCATACCTCAAGATAATTTGCAACATAAAGACTGCTTTATTGAACTTCAGTTTTAATCGTAGGGCAAGAAGGCCTCAGGCTGCATAGTCAGGGTAAGACAATGTAGACGATTTTAACAGAAATAACTTTAGAGTTCACCTGTAAAGACTAAGTAGTGGTCTCAGGATACGCTTACTTGTTGAGTCCTGAGCTGCTGAGGCATGATATACATGAGATTCAATATAAGCATGGACAAATTTTCTTGAAAGTGGATAATTAGAAAGTGTTTCATTTTGCACGGTAGATAAACCTTTTTTGACACCTTATTTATTCATAATCAGACCACTATGAATTATTGTCATTTGGAGAGAGAGAGAGAGAGAGAGAGAGAGAGAGAGAGAGAGAGAGAGAGAGAGAGAGAGAGTAGATAGAGTGCCCTCTATCGTATAATGACAAATGATAATCATGAATGACGTCAAAAATCAAAACGGTGATCAGATGTAAGACGGGATGTTCCTGTCACAGAAGACGACAAACACCAAGACTATGGCAAAGAAGAACGTTCAAATAAAAAAAAAAAAAAAAAAAAAAACACCACCCAAAGCCTGGAGAGCGAAGCGCCCTGCAACACATGGTAGAACTAAGACCCCAGACCATGAGCCCATCCGACCTTGACGTCACACGCATGACAAATACATTAGTTCGCGCGTGCACTTTGCTTAGACAGAATTACTGTAATTTGTTTCTCGCTGCGTGCCAGTAAAACCTACTCGGACGTCACCAGCCAATTTGAAATTCCGCCGTCAAGTTCATCTTTACAACAAAAAATCGCAGCACTGTAGGCTTCTCCTTGAAGAGCTGCAGTGGCTTCCCGTTGAACAAAGAATATACACAAAACCTTCTGCCTCTGCTGCTACGCTGTTCCGTATTTGGGCATGGCCGTTCCTTCTCGGTCTTTCTCTTCACGTGCGGATCACGGCATTTTTGGCACGTAAAAGACACTGCCGAAGAAGCTGACAGGGGAGCAGCCAGATCCACTTTAAAAAGATGGAACTCTGTCTGTGTCCGTCACAGTTCTTTGTCAAGGACACCATTCCGGTTGTATCAAGCAGCCTTTCATATGATGCAATCCATGCTATAGTAATAAACCAGGTATCAGGGGGCGTGGAAGCCAGCATGTGTTGATGCAGGCGTTTCAGTTTGGGATCAGTTAATAAAGCGGCCAGCCGCCATGGCTCTGTGGTTAACGTCACGGATTCCGGGCTGGGAAGTCGTGCGTTTGATTACGAGCAGAACCATTTATCCGTGGGATTTTTCTGCCCCGATCGACACTTACCCAGAGTGCAGGTGGCTGTGGGTTCTGTTGGGCAGACTGAGTTCACGCAGTCGAGTATCATCCACTTCAAGGATGCGTCTCTGAGAGTGGTGCTCAAATTTTCTAACCACCACTCCATGTGCCTGTTTTCCTCGGGCCTGGTTGACGCCAGGATATGTTGTGAAAGTAAGCGTATAGTACAGCCATACCATGTAGTCTCTGGAATGGAACTGCATACCATTACCTTGATCATCATCATCATCATCATCATCATCATCATCGTCATCGTCATCATCACCATCACCATCATCGACGATCAGAGAAAAAAAAAAAAAAAAGAGTTCACAACACATGCATGGCCTTTCGTGCCCCGGCCGTCGTGGTGATCCTAGTTTCTGTTTCCTCTCCACGTCACGTCTATGCCTTTGTGTCCAAGTCATCAGTATCGACAACTTCGTGGGGACTGTCGTTGGGCGGACGTTGTGGCGCCATGCGCAGGTACAGCTCACTCGCGCCAGCTCCGCGACTGAAGAATTATTGTTGTCAGTGGGGAGCTTAGTATACGGTGTCTTGCATGTATTGGATCAGAACAGGCGCCACTGAACACTGCCGAAATGCCCGGCAGTAGTGCGGTGTGGCTTTTGGCGGGTTGCCCGCAGGCGACTGGACATTGACTGCTCTCTGTGATTGCCGGTGCACCGACTGCGATGGGGCAAGCCAGTGTGTTGCTGTGGGCGGTAGCCGTAAGTAGCAGTGTGGGAATATAGCCACTGAAGCGACATGGAAGAAAGGAGGAAAAGTGATGATGATGATGATGATGATCGTATTGTGAGGCGCTTTCGGGTGTCGAACAATATTAGTTTCATCATCATCATCATCATAATTATTATTATCATTATTATTGTTGTTGTTGTTGTTGTTGCTATCATTATCATTATTATATTCATTGTTGATGTTGTTATTAATGAGGCAAACCTTTTCTTAACCAAGTGTCATGAATTGCCAGTGTGTGTGTGTGTGTGTGTGTGTGTGTGTGTGTGTGTGTGTGTGTGTGTGTGTGTGTGTGCGTGCCCGCGCGCGCGCACGCGTTCAGAGAGTGTTGGGGGGGGGGGGGGGGGGGGGTGGGCACGACCAACATGTTTCAATGCGCATATGGATACGCTCGTAAACACAGAATGGGAAGAAAAAGCTTATGTAGATATCCACTACGACAGCAGTGAACGTGCACAACTACGCCCCAGGACGGGACAGACATCGACGGAGAACAAGCCGCATTAATTATGCTGTATGTTCTGGGTCGACATCTGCGTCTGGTTTTGTTGAGTGATTAAATTCCTCGACTGTGTGTGTGTGTGTTCGCGTGCGTGCGTGCGTGCGCGCCTCCCTGCCTACCCCCCACCCCCCTCTCTCTCGTCCATAACGGTATTGGTATGATTATGTTATAATATATTCCGGCCAAAGATTCCATTTTCATGTTTCTCTCTGTGTCCTAATTTTATTGTC
>JADBJO010000006.1:692500-695000 GCA_016801955.1 Conus betulinus | reverse complement strand
ACAGAGAGAGAGAGAGAGAGAGATGTGAGTTAATCAGTCGTGTTTTTTCAGACAAGCGTCAACAGTGTTTGGTTTCGTGAGTTGTAAACAAACGAATACCTACTTGCATTATATTACCTATCTGGGTAAACCACTATATCTATGTTTTGTCTCTTTCTGTCTGTCTTCACACCACCCCCGCTCCTTTAGCATGCTCCCCCCACCTCTCTCTCTCTCTCTCTCTGCATCTCTCTCTCTCTCTCTCTCTCTCTCTCTCTCTCCTCCGTGTGTGTGTGTTCTGTCGCACGTGTACCAAGTCCTGTCATTATTAAAGGCAATAAGGTGAATGATCCCACACGATAGACTAGATGAAAGGCAATGAAAACCCAGCGGACGGCCGTGTCTAAGATTCGTATTGCATGCATTGGAAAACTTCCCTCCAGCTGTGCAACTCTACTTCGCTGCGCGCTAAGCCGACAGGTTTGTCACAGCTCGTTTCCCTCGTGATTGGCTGGCTACAGGCAATATCAGGAGTGAGCAAAGGTACAGACAAGACAGAGGGAGAGAGAGAGGGGGGGAGGGATTAGATATGAACTGTGTACAAAACACCTGCGACTGGAACACAGCGTGAAACTTGTATCCATAGAAATCGAGTCTAATTAATGGAGGGATATTTCGATTTAGGTGGGTACATGTGTACGCTGAACAGCACACACACACACACACACACACACACACACACACACACACAAGCTCTTAAAAACATTATGCATGACCATGGGCGCACACGCGCACGCACACACATACACACACACTCGCGCGCGCGCAGACACTCACGCGTGCGCGCAAAACACACATAACACAACACATACACACACACACACACACGCTCGCGCGCGCACACACGCACACAACACACGCACGCGCGCGCACACACACACACGCGTGCGCGCGCGCAGACACTCACGCGTGCGCGCACAACACACACGCACACGACACACACACACACACACACACACACACACACACACACACACACCACACACACACACATGTAACTCTACAAAGGAACGAAAGTAACGAAGTAGGGAAGACAGTAAAGATAAAAACAGTAAAGGAGGGAGAATGATTTTACAATGAAAGAAGTTCGGGGTAGGCCGCAAGAAAGACAAAACGAGGAAGAGGCAGGAGAAACAGAAAGAAGACAGAAAAACACAGGCAGAGCAGAGACAATCCCTAGGAAAAGCAACGGCAGCTTTCCGTCCACTGTTGTCTGTGCCGGGAAGGTTTTCACATTCCTGGAGTTGGGAAGGGAAGTAAGGGAACAGGAAATATTGGTGTAGACAGTGACAGTGTCTTCATTAAGACTGTTGTTGTGTTTTCAGTTGTCCCAATCACCTGATGATGGTCATCCCTCCCCCTGTATGTCTCTGACAGTGACAGTGTCTTCATTAAGACTGTTGTTGTGTTTTCAGTTGTCCCAATCACCTGATGATGGTCATCCCTCCCCCTGTATGTCTCTGACAGTGACAGTGTCTTCATTAAGACTGTTGTTGTGTTTTCAGTTGCCCCAATCACCTGATGATGGTCATCCCTCCCCCTGTATGTCTCTGACAGTGACAGTGTCTTCATTAAGACTGTTGTGTGTGTTTTTTCAGTTGTCCCAATCACCTGATGATGGTCATCCCTCCCCCTGTATGTCTCTGACAGTGACAGTGTCTTCATTAAAATGTTGTTGTTGTTGTTGTGTTTTCAGTTGCCCCAATCACCTGATGATGGTCATCCCTCCCGCTGTATGTCTCTGACAGTGACAGTGTCTTCATTAAAATGTTGTTGTTGTTGTGTTTCAGTTTGCCCCAATCACCTGATGATGGTCATCCCTCCCGCTGTATGTCTCTGACAGTGACAGTGTCTTCATTAAAATGTTGTTGTTGTTGTTGTGTTTTCAGTTGCCCCAATCACCTGATGATGCTGTGTGTGCGGGGGGGGGGGTTGTCGCTATCCATGTTCATCATCCCGGCCTGCACCAGCCTGGCCTCGCTGCTGGGGGTGCTGATCCTGATGGGGTGGTGCATGGGCTGCCTCGACTGCCTGGCCAAAAACCTGCTGCATGATGATCCTGCTCTTCGGCAAGTACGTCTCATCCCCGTTCC
Organism: Conus betulinus; assembly: GCA_016801955.1. NCBI lineage: Eukaryota > Metazoa > Mollusca > Gastropoda > Neogastropoda > Conidae > Conus > Conus betulinus. The sequence continues at coordinate 692,868 of JADBJO010000006.1, read as the reverse complement.
TCCAGGTCAGTCGCAGTATGGTACAGTGTTAGCGTCAAAAAGCAGAGGGTTGGGTAGATCTTTCTCTCTCTCTCTCTGACTCTCTCTCTCTCTGAACTTTGCCCCCCCCCCCCCCCCTGTATGTCTCTCCCCCCGCGTCAAAAAGCAGAGGTTGGGTAGATCTTTCTCTCTCTCTCTCTCTCTGAACTTTGGCCCCCACTACCCCCCCCCCCCCCCCCCCCTGCTCTTCGGCAAGTACGTCACACACACACACACACACACACACACGCACACACACACGGGGTTCTCGTGCGCAAGCACGCAAATACACACACATTTTACACTCATCTCTCTGAGAACAATCCCTTTGATTAGTCAACACAAACAAA
>JADBJO010000006.1:682500-687500 GCA_016801955.1 Conus betulinus | reverse complement strand
CATGGTGGATGGTGGTGTGGTGTTGGGTGCGTATACGGGTGGAGAAGGGGGGCTTGAGGAAGAGCGGAGTTCGTTTCCCTACGCCTGTGCTTCCCAAGAACACTATCTCAAACTTTGTAAAGTGTCCTGTCTTGCTACGGTTTCATATTCAGTAAACTGATGAAAAAGTCACCAACAGCTTTGGCGACTGGTTAACATCGTGGACTGTCGAAGGCGGCATTGTCCTGCGCATGACGTCACTAGAAGGTAGATCACTTTAGAGAGACTGCTAAACGTTCGCGTACCTCGAGACGCCATAGCGGCTACAACGAAGCAAAAAAGAAAAAAAAAAAAGTGCCAATTCATCAGGTTTGTTTTGAACCATACAAGTGTGTGTCTGCTTACACAAACTCAACGAATGTGACGTTAAAAGGTTATTAACAACAATAAAATTTGCATTCGTTACCAACAGGTGTCCGGCAAAGGTGGTCCAACGCGTTTTAAGGCGACAAAGGAATACACCCGAACACCCCAAAACTGTTTTTCAAAGATCTTTTAAAAAGTGAAACAGAGTGCGCTTGATGTTGTTCTAAAAAGACACAGGGACAGAGACGAACACAAAGAGAGAGAGAGATGGGTCTCAGGTGTGCGCTAATGGTTTGTATCTGCCTGGCTCTATGTCTCCGCTCTTCTCCCGCCTTGATCGACGTGTGACGAATCGTTACAACGTGGAATGTCACATTCCTACGATTTTGCTGGAATTTGTTAACCGGCTAGGCCCAGTAGACTGGTCAACAGGAGCATATGAGGGGGAGGGGGGGGGGGGGATAAAAAAAAAATAAGAGAGATGGAGTGGTGTGTTATCGTGAGTGTGTTTTTCAGAAGTGTTCAAAAGAAAAAAAAGCACAGCCAGAGGACACCTGAAAAACTTTCACACCTTTCTCTTGTCACATCTCCCTTGCACCCCTCCCCCCTCCCCTTCTCCCTCCACCTCAGAGCCTGTCAGGAGCCAAGTGGCTTTGTCCAGAACCGTGCCCGCTGTCCCTGATCCTCCCGTTCCTCTCTTGTGGACTGACGAACGTGATGGGTCGCGTGTGACTTGCACGTTAAACCCGGCATCAGACACAGAGAGAAATGCCTAGGTCAGCTCTCTGATCGGAATCCTTCTCTGTCGGTAAACTATGCAAATGACCGTCACTGCCATCCATCACTGACACCCCTCTCTCTCTGTCTGTCTGTCTGTCTGTCTCTCTCTCTCTCTCTCTCTCTCTCTCTCTCTCTCTCTCTCTCTCTCTCTCTCTCTCTCTCTCTCTCTCTCTCTTCTCTCTCAACTTCCACCTTTCCCCTCTGTCCATCCCTCCTCCACTGTTTTCCACTTTATTTAGACCCTGACTCGCAATTTTTTCTTTTTGAAATACAGTACATGGATCGCCTAGGCAAAGATATGCTGGTTTGTTTGTTTGTTTGCTTGTTTCTGCGAGTCTGTATGGGCGCTTGTGAACCCTGTCCTCAAACAGCAACATCGTGTCCGTACAGCAGTCCAAACAGGGAGCATTTTTATGTTCATTTTTGAGTTCCTGAAACAGATAAACATTTTACATTTGATCTAATATTCTAGAGAAGAATATTCTAAAAGCATGTTTAATCTGTTTCAGTGTGTGTGTGTGTGTGTGCGTGTGTGTGTGTGTGTGTGTGTGTGTGTGTGTGTGTGTGTGTGTGTGTGTGAACATCAACTTAGAGAGTTGACATCACGAGGTAATAACCCTGATATTGTCCTTTGCGGTCGGCTGTGTGCGATAAACACTATGAATTGAAAATTGAAACTGTGTGCTGGACAGCTTCTTTATCAGGATCACATTCGGTGCCCCATCCCCTGGAGCCGGTTCTCTCAAGCGAGTCTGCAATATAGGAGACCAAGAATCGGCACGCAAATGGCAAATGGCTTTGGGGGCTTCAGCGACACACGTATCCGAGTTGTCTGTCTTATTTCAGCCTGACACTCATTCACGTTAAGTCCGCCACCACGGAATTGTCATCAACAAAGAACTTAACAGGTAGTGTTCTGCATACGTTGGCAGGGATGTAGCTTCAATTTGTGTAATGTTAGGCCATGTAGCCAAAAGCCTCAAGACTCTTCGGACCATTTTCACCATTTCTAAGCCCTTATTTGGCTCGTGCGGTCACATGTTGCTTATAAGTTGGGCGACTGTCGAAAGTAACCGATCCTCACAAGTTGCATCACAGATTTCTTTCTTTTTCTTTTTTTTTCTGTCCCAACCTCTGCACCACCTCAGAGGCAGTGTACCCACGCCGGTCATTCCGACACCCCCTGTCCACAGCCACAGCCCAGTCGGCCCCGCCGTAGCCCCGGCACCGGCAATCCACAGGGAGCAGTCAATGTCAGGTCGTCAAGAGGCAACCCACCGGAGGAGAGACACTGCACTGCTGCCGAGTCACTTCGGTGGTGTTCAGTGGCGCCTGTTCTGATCTAACATACGCAGGACACCACCCAACAAGCCCCCCACTGACGACAATAATTGTTAAGTCGCGGAGCCGGCGTGAGTGAGCTCTCCTCCCGGAGGGCGCCACCCACGTCCGTCCAACGACAGCCCCGATGGACTCGCCGATACCGGTGACCCCGACGGAACCAAATCAAGGCCACAGACGTGGAGGGGACATCGAAACTGAGGTCACCATGAGAGCAGGGCATGAAGGACCACAGAACTTGAGACATTTTTTTAATGCTGATCGATGAGAATGAGGATGATTAAGATGATGCTACGGATTTCCATTTCGGTCTGAGACTACATGACAGGGCTGTACTCTACGCTTCCTTTCATAATATATCCCGGCGTCAACCAGGCCCGAGAGATACAGGCACCTGCAGTGTTGGTCAGGAAATTTGAGCAACGCTTTCAGAAACGCATCCATTAAGTGGATGAAGCTCGACTGTGTGGTCCCAGTCTTCCAAACTGAGTCCGCAGCAAACTCAACTCTGGGTAGGAGCCGGTCGGGGCAGAAAAACTCACATGACTTTGATGGGATTCGAACCCACAACCGCCCAGCCGGGAGTCCGCGACGCTAACCATTTCGCCACGGCAGCTGGTTGAATCACAAATTTCAGTAGCCGATCCTTCTTTTCTGTGGCACAAGCAAGGAAACACTGGCCTGATGTGATTCTGGGACTCTTTGGTTTCGGAGACATCATATGACTCCTTAGAGAAATTGTGAAAAGAATTTCAAAAACATTTTGCATTAAAAGGAATATTTGTAAATAGGGCGTAAAATGCTGGGGACTTGGCAAGGACAGCCACTCTTTTAATGCAACAATATGTTTGCAGCTGGGCCAACAGCTGTGCAATCCATGACGTCACGAACCAGAATACTGTGAACCTGATTCTCGTCTTTAATCGCATCTCTCATAAGCCTGTACACGCTTTACTGATTTGTTAAACACATCTTCGGCCGATAGACCGACAGGACAGCAACTTTTTCTATTCATCAAATATGTTTCGGCGCGGGCCGACGGCTGACTTCATCCCTGAACGGATCAGAGCTGACACCGCTGACTATTACTGAAACCACTGAGTAGCAGTGCAGTGTCTCCTCTGTTGAACCGCTTCGTTGGACGACCTGACCGCTCTCGGCGGAACATTAGAACTCCGGTAGAACGACCCACGATGTGTTGTGCAGAGGAGCTGGAATAAGCTGTATGAACCCACCGGGAGGGACCAAACGATGAGACAGTGTAAAGGAAGATGACTAGTCACACTGGCGAGGTGGTTAGCGTCGCGGACTCCCGGCTGGGATTCGACTCCCGTCAGAACCATTCATGTGTGATATGTTTTCTGCCCACGGCTCGTACTCACAGCTGAGTTTCTGTGGGCTCCATTGAGACGTGAACTGGGACCACACAGTCGTGTTTCATCCACTTACTGCGTGCGTCTGTGACAGTGCTGCTCAAATTTCCTGATCAACACTGCAGGTGTCTATATCTCTGGGGCCTGATTGACGCCTGGATATATTAGGAAGGTTAGCGAGGAATACAGCCCTGTCATGAGATGTCAGATCAGAATGGGAAATCACTGCGTCATCTCCATCATTCTTATCCTTGTCGATCAGCGAGAACAATGATTATAATAATAAGCCTCCAATTTCGTGACACTTCAATCCTTGCTGTCATGCTGACCTCAGTTTGGACTGTGGCCTTGGTGAGGCTTCGTCGGGGTCATTGGTATCGGCAAATTCATGGGAACAGTCACTGGGCAGACGTGATGAAGCCCTCCGGAAAAAAAAGAACTCGCTCACTCTGGCTCCGCGACTAAGTTGTCGTCAGTAGGAGCGGGAGAGGGGGGGGGGGGGGGGGGTAGTAGTGTAGGTGTTCTGCGTCTGTTGGACCAGAGCAGGCGCCACTGAACACCACCGAACTGACCCTGCAGCAGGGCAGTGCCTCTCTGGTGGGTTGCCTCATGACGACGTGACTGCCCCTGTGGACTGCCGTAGCCAGGCTGTGGCGGGACAAGCCAGCCCGTGGTTGTGAACGGGGAGCCGGAATGAGCGGTGTGCTTTCAGATTCACTGGGGTGGCACGGTAAATCAGACAGGTAGGGAAAAAAATATGGGTCGTTTGCCTCAGTACTGAGCCACCACCGAATCGTTTGTCTCATTAATTTTGTCTCTATACTGCAATACTATTTTTAAAAAAAAGAAAAGCATTGTGCTTCTTTGAATAATCCTGTTATATTGAAAAAAAAATGGTGGTGTGGATACCGCTTCGATAACAGCAGGTAAAGGAAAATTTTGAGGGGGGTGGGGGGGGCGAAATTGTGAACAAGGTAAGTTTCATCACAGTAGCTGTTACCTACCGCTTTAACGCCGGTAAACTGTTCTTTACCATCAGTATAGGAGGCCCTGGATACAATGCGAAAGGTCACAGTGCAGTCCAGGTGACAAATGTCTCCACTGTCCCATTGTTGTGCATGGTGCCAAAATTGTTCATGCTTGTCACTTTTTCTTCAGTAT
>JADBJO010000006.1:657500-672500 GCA_016801955.1 Conus betulinus | reverse complement strand
GATCGTGTTCCGATGTTTGTTGTTGTTCGTGTCGTTTTAAACGATTGTGATGTTATTGAATTGCTCTCTGTTGTTTTGTACGGCAATGATATCATTTGTATCGCTTCACATTAAACTGAAGTAATCTAGGGTGTCGGGTGATATTTGGCTGCGGCATCTTATTGCACCGTGGGATAGTGCACGGTACAGCATTGTTGTCTGCAGCGCTTCAGCGCTGTGGGGAATGGGGCGGGGGTGAGGCGGACTGGTGTGGGTGACAGGCCACAATGAATTGGACAGCACTGGTCTGGGGAGTCTCTGGTTTGTGTCCTGTTGATGTGTATGGAAATCGGTGGGGACCGTGGGCAAAGATGGTGGGGAATTGCATGTCGCAGACTAGCGTATGTGGAAGTTGGTGAACTTGTGCCCGGTTTTCAAATAGAGGTTGTTTGTTTTTTTTTGTTTCTTTGTTTGCTGTTTTTTTGTTTGTTTGTTTGTTTTTTTGTTGTGTGTGTGCGTGCGTGTGTGTGTGTGTGTGTGTGTGTGTGTGTGTGTGTGTGTGTGTGTTTGGGTTTTTTTTTTTTTTTGGGGGGGGGGGGTGGGGGGTATGACGTCGTCACTACAAAAGATGTCTCTGCTGATCTCTGAAAGAGCAGGTCGCCACAATATGAAGTTTTTTTTTTCAAGTTTTGTCTATCTTGGGATTTTTTTCCCCCGATGAAAGTTTTGGTGTTTTGTTTTGTAAGCAGAATTTTACCCGGAACACCTCCCCAGTTGCCCTGGATTCTTAACTTTGCCCTAAGCGTATGCTGCCACACAGGATTTTGGCCATGATAGCTCAGTTAGTAGAATATCGGTCTCGTAATTCTAATGAACCTGGGGTTGTGGGTTCAAATCTCCGACGGGTCAGTTTCGATACACGGGGTCTTTTTTCCTCGGAATTACCAGTTCTGCCTCCATTGCCAAGAAGTCCCTCGAGTGAGACTATAAACCGAGGTTCCGTGTATGAAGGCACGCATAAATCTTGCGCAAAACTGTAAATCCCATCGGAAGAGTAGGCCCCCTACGCGGATGGTGATGGCAGATCTGTAGAGATAGTAGGCATCCTGTGCGCTGAGAATGGTCCCAGTGAAGTCCGCTGACCGCGGGGCGGGTTTGATAACACTCCCCCCCCCCCCCCCCCCCCCAAAAAAAAAAAAAAAAAAAATAAAATAAAATAATGATAATAAACAAACAAACATACACAGTAAGAAGGAAGAAGGCTCTCGGTTGGTGGTCTCGGTGATCAGAAGGACAGGGTTCAGACCACAGCCGGTGGTGTGGGGAAAAAAGAGGGAGAAAGCAGCTGGCCTTCCTGTGAGACTCGAACCGTGGCCATAGGATTCTGTGGCGTCGTGGTGGTGTGTGTTTGGGGGGGGGGGGGGGGGGAGCGGTGTCCGCTGGGCCAGCTTTCCGCTGTCTGGTCCTAGCGTTGGTCCCTGCCGGGGTTTAGCAGTATGGCCGGCCGTTCAATGCTGGCTGGATTGGTGTGGCCGTGGATCCCTGTGAGGTGCGCTGTGTCGTTATCTCGCCTCCATTGTTCAGTTCATTGAGCCTGGATCCGTTATGGTGAAGCGAGGTGACGGGGGTGGTGTGCGGGGGGAAAGAGGGGTGGGGTGCGCTCGATAAGAACTATCTGATATTATATGTTTAACAACGACCGTGACCTTGACCTGTCTTGTCTTGTGTGATCCACCGGCCCGTGTTCAGTCGACTTTTTGTACTTCTTGTGCAAAAAAAGAAAAGAAGCAAATTTGTTTCTCATAAAATGGTCTCACCAAAGACCTGTGATACTTGTACAAATGGTTTTTATGCACAAGGTTCAGTTCAGAATACTGGATGGTAGTGTATAGTACAGGACTGGCAGGGGAAGTGGAAGAGAGAGAGAGAGAGAGAGAGAGAGAGAGAGAGAGAGAGAGAGAGAGAGAGAGAGAATTTTTCCCCCCTGGAGACCGGAGTTAGGGCATTAAAATGATAGTTTATGTTCTTTTCTACATGTACGTGACACTAATGTTCATCATGCTATATATCACTATGGTGTTCTTTCCAATACTAGAATTTTGGAAAACGATGAAAGAAAGAGCGTGATTTGGGCTATCCTGCTGAAACAATTGCATGCAGACAACTCCAAAGTAACTCTACTCGTGGTACCCACATACTTATCACACATTTCTGTTCGTCTTTGTGACGATGTTCAAGATCTAAACGCTGTAGCAAACGTGTTTGTCCAGTCAATTTTCCGGAGCTCCTGGACACGCTGTGTACTCTTTTTGGGGGAAGTTTCCTACACTGCAAGAAAAAAAAAAAGAAAGAAAAAAAAAAAAAAAGAACAAAAAAGAAAAGAAAAAGAAACGAAACAAAAAGCCAAATAAACAAAGCAAACAATCCTGTGTGTGGCTTGTGTGGCAGTGACATTGACAGTGACCGTGTTCGAGTATGAAAGGCTAGCAGTTCATGCCCACTGCTCATTCCATCGGCTGGTTGTTGTTTGTTTGTTTGTAAGCTTTCTTTTGATTGGCCAGCTGTGACCAGTCCGGCTGAGCGATGTGCGACAATCGTGAGCCATCAGTAAGCTTTTTCTTCCCGCCCACAAACCTCTCTGTATCTGAACTGGTGCCGGAACCAGCTATGGTTCGGAATGATACGTATTGAATTATTTGACGTGTAAACTGAAGAAAATAAAACCTTGCTTGTTTGAAGCTGGCCTACCCCGCCTCACTGAGGGCGGCATTCCATCCCCATGTTGATGTGACATGATATGGCGTGGTGTTGTGTGCTTCCAGCTGGCCATTGCTCTGTTGGTGGCCTACCTGCTGTTCCTGGAGAAGGTCAGAGTCTGCGCCCCAAAGGGCTGACCTTCGAGGGCCCGCATCTGCACCACCCCCACGTCTCCCCGCCCTCCAACGGTCAGTGTCCTTCCTCTCTCTCTCTACGACTGTCCTTGTCTGACTCTGCCATCCCAGTGGTTGGGTTTGTGGAGGAGTCTGTAGTCTCGTCGTCTTTGTTACTGGTCTTCTTTTGTCAGCGGCAACAAAGCCATTCTTTTCTCAGTACAAGGTCAGTCACAACGCACAGGTTCAGGTTCATTGTGCAATACACAATATTAAAGCGCTCAAGAGCTTTAAGAGTGATACTAGGGAAACGAACACGTGTCAATGCAAAATGCTGAAAGTTTTCTTCAAACAGTAGCGCATTTTACTGAAATCCATTGAAAGGGACATAAAAGTTAATTATTGAAAAAATATTTGAGCTGTAGAAATTTTCAACAGAACAGTCGGTCGAACCGTGTTATTGTAAATATAGTTCACCTTGTTAATTTTTCTGTGCCATGTAATCTTCATTTCAGTGAATGATTGAATGGTATTTATTTTAATCATGATTGGTAACCTTTTTTATGATTGTTTTGAAAGCAGTGATGATAAGTGAATAGTGTGCCGTTTACTGTGGTAGAATGTTGTCTTCATGGAATGTTAACACTTTCCAGTGATGTTTAAGCTTACATTTTGTTCTTTCCTCTCTCGCCTCCATATTCCGTCCCTCCCTTTATTCCGTTATCTCTCTCCATTAATGTATTCAAAACAGGAAAAGTATGTACATTTACTATAGCCCTAATTGTAGCAGAGAATGCTACTTAACCAGAGCGGAAGATGATTTTCTCTCATGAACTGACTTGCTCACATAGTTGTTGGGTTTTTTTTAGCCAAAAAAGTAGGCCACCTGCCGAGCCTTTTCGTGTCATGATAGTGTAAATACACTTATTTTTTAATTCCTTTTTCGGTTTCACACTTTTGCCATTTTTTTTTTCTTTCTTTCTTTTTCCTTCTTCTTCTTCTTCTTCTTCTTCTTTTCTTCTACCTTTCTTTGTTACCTGTATGATGTAGATCCAGATCCTAGGACTGATCCGGGATCCGTAATGCTATGGCGGGATCAGCGGTCTACCCCAATATCCTGTGTTGTGTCTACATGATGATCAGTGTGTTTGTGATGACGTCAGTGGTTTATGTGCAGACTTTTCGCTGACCGACTGGCTTCGTGACTTAGCCGGTTCATGCGGACCACGTGATACGGCTATAGTGGCGCTCATCACATACGCCAGTCTGTTCCTCCTCTTTGATGGGCTTCAGGTCTGTGTGCTCTCTGTCTGTGTGTGTGTGTCTCTCTCTCTCTGTCTGTGTCTCTCTGTCTGTCTGTCTGTCTGTCTGTCTGTCTCTCTCTCTCTCTCTCTCTCTCTCTCTCTCTCTCTCGCTCCTCCATATTCCGTCCTTCCCTCTATTCCATTATCTCTCTCCATTAATGTATTCTAAACAGGAAAAGTATGTACATTTACTATAGCACTAATTGTAGCAGAGAATGCTACTTAACCAGAGCTAAGAATTATCTTACCAAATTATTACTGGAGTGTATTTCTAACTTATCTTCATTCATTCATTGCAAAAAGTAGGTTGAGATTGCAATAAGGGTGCAGGTAACAACAGTGCCTTTTTAGATACCGACACCATTTCTTAAAACTGCTCGTGGAGCTTCTTTTCCGATTTGTGTTCACTTGATGTTCACGTCATTGGCTGTTCATACATATGATTTGGTGTCATGATAGCAGTAAGGAAATCGTTAGTGTTCATTTACTCGAGAAATGAAGCTGAACAGTCACCAGTGTTTCAAAATCATATTCAAATTCCCAAGGCCTGAGGAGCGCTTAAGCTCATTCGCAGGTCAGGCAACTGCAAAGTGTTCTCCAGGAAAATTTTTCAGTGTGTTCTTATCATTTCATGTTTATTCACTGTGATGAAATTGTTGCTCGTGAAGCGCCTGACGTCCTCAAAATATGCAGTTCCGCCCGTTCCTTCCCTTCTTCCTCCGATAGTCGCACGTTTTGAACTCCCTCTTATAACGGAAGGCAGTGGGTTTTTCTGGGACAGTTTCCCCATTCTGCGGTGACACACTGGAATGAACTTCATTTCTAACTAAGTCATGATCATTTTTTCCTGACTTTCAGGGCGGCACTGAAAACGTATCTGTTCAAAAAGGCATCTGTAGAACACCACCTGAAAGGTGCTGAATTGCTGCCTGTTACTTGCACTCTTTGGGTTTATGTTGGTCGAGTGTGCATGTGTGCACACATGAGCGTGTGTGTGTGTGTGTGTGTGTGTGTGTGTGTGTGTGTGTGTGTGTGTGTGTGTGCGTGCGTGCGTGCTAATACTGTACCTCCTCAGTCAAACAAAAACAAGTGGACACTCTCTATTGCCTTTTTTGTTTGATCGGCGATTTTTTTTTTTTTTTTTTTTTTGACTAGTTCTTTCTGTTGTTTTCTCTACAAGTTTTGCTCTCACCATAACGATCCACCCACGCGCACAGTGAAACAGAGCGAGGGTTAGGTGGGAGGGGAAAGGGGATGGGGAGGAGTGGGGAGATGAAGAAGGCAAAGGAGCAGGCAGTGTGTAACGTGGTTACAGCCAGGGGCAGTGATAATTTCGGTTGTGAGGGGTTTGTTTTGGACGCTGGTGTCGCTGATATGGTGGGTGTGGGTGGGTGTTGTTGTTGCAGTCGTCGTTCGCCAACTACATCTACACTTACGCCCACGACTCCCATCTAGAGGGGCTGCAGAAATACGAGGGGGCGGTGCTGGACGCCTGTTTCTGGGTACCCCTCCCTCCCTCCCTCCCTCCCTGGCTGCCTGTCTGTCTTTTCGGCCCGTCTCTTTGTGTCCGTTTGCAGGGCTGGCTGCTCCCCTTCCACCCCAGTCGTGTCTCTCTGTCTCTGTCTCTTTCACTGTGTCTGTCTGCCAGTCTGTCTGTCTGTCTGTCTCTTCCTCTGTCTGTCTGTCTGTCTGTCTCTCTCTCTCTCTCTCTCTCTCTCTCTCTCTCTCTCTCTCTCTCTCTGTCTGTCTGTCTGTCTGTCTGATTGTCCGTCTATCTTTCTCTGTTTCTCTCACTGTGTCTGTCTGCCAGTCTGTCTGTCTGTCCGTCTCTTCCTCTGTCTCTGCCTGTCTGTCTGTCTGTCTGTCTGTCTCTCTCTCTCTCTCTCTCTCTCTCTCTCTCTCTCTCTGTCTGTCTGCCTGTTGTCTGATTGTCCGTCTATCTGTCTCTGTCTCTGTCTCTCTCTCTCTCTCTCTCTCTCTCTCTCTCTCTCTCTCTCTCTCTCTCTGTCTCTCTCGCTGTCTTTACTCTCTTCCTCGCACTCTCTCTCTCTGTCTGTTGTCTGTCTGTCCTGTCCGTCTGTTTTTTTTTTGTTTTTTTTCCGTCTATCTCTCTCTCTCTCTTTCCCTCTCTCTCTCTCTCTCTCCTCTCTCTCTCTCTCTCCTCTCTCTCTCTCTCTCGCTCTCTCTCCTCGTCCCTCTCTCTCTCTCCCTCTCTCTCTCTCTCTCTCTCTCCCTCTCTCTCTCCTCTCTCTCTCTCTCTCTCTCTCTCTCTCTCTCTCAGCTTCCCTTCATTCGTCGCTCAATAACAGAGAGAGAAAAACACTTATCTCCACCTCTCTTGGGGAGTATTTGTCACTGGGGTCTGTCTTGGAATATACCTGTCACTGTCGGTCTGTCGGACGGAGGGGGGGGGGGGAGGCTCTCTTCTGTACTTTCTAATGATGTAAGACATTGTCAGTTACGATGATGATGATGGAGAGAGGTCCAGACAGGGAGACAGGAGAGCGAGGGGGTGGGGAACATGGGTAGAGGGGAATGGTGACGGTAGGGAGACTGGGAGGAGGATAGTGCTAGGGTCAAAATTGAATTATGTTGTTTTATGGCCCAGACAGCCGGTCTCGTCCATCTCTCTCTCTCTCTCTCTCTCTCTCTCTCTCTCTCTCTCCTCTCTCTCTTTACCCCCCCCCCCCCCCTCCCCTCTGGAACATACCCCAGGGTGAGTCTGGGCTTGCCTGCTTTTCCCCCGGAGTCATTCTAGAACTAGCTGGAACATTACCCCCCCTCCCCTAGTTGGAACTGCCCCCCCCCCCCCCCCCCCCCCCCCAGTCATCTACATTGTACAAGGTACACAGGCACTCAGGAGACACTAATTAGCTGTAAAAACAGTTAAATCTTTGATATACATTAAAGTGACCAATGGTCATTGATACTGACCACTGGTTGTCTGCACTGCACAAGGTATAGAAACACTCATGAGACACTGATTAACTGTAAAATAGTCGAAATATCTTATTTTACGTCATAGTGACCAGTGGTCAGTGACACTGACCAGTCGTCTGCATTGTACAAGGTACACAGGTACTCGGGAGACTATAATTAGCTGTGAAATAGTTAAAATCTCTGATTTACGTCATAATAACCAGTGGTCAGTGGCACTGACCACAAGTAATCTACATTGTACAAGGTACACAAGCACTCTGAAAACACTAATTAGCTGTTAAATAGTTAAAAATCTCCGATTTACGTCATAATGATCATGGTCAGTGGCACTGACCACTAGTCATCTGCATTGTACAAGCTAAGGTACACAGGTACTCAGGAGACTAAATAACTGTAAAATAGTTAATAGAGGCAAACCAGGATGAAGCAACAACGGTACTTGGTCACAATGACATGTGGTCACAACGACATTTTGTCATAACTACGCTTGCTTGGTCACATTGGCACTTGGTCACATTGGCATGTAGCCGTCTTTCTTTCCCACGCATGCACGGGCGTACTCACACATCCGAATATTGACCCACGTATGTAAGCCAGCGCGAGAAATGTTAATACGTACGGTTAGTGAACCAGTGTGTGTGTGTGTGTGGGGGGGGGGGGGGGGGGGGGGGGGGGGGGGTAGGGGGGAAGTAGGAGGGTCCATCTATTGAGAAGAGTCTAGAACTACACTTTGTCTAAACCCAACTGAGTGTATATCGGGAAAGGGATAGGGGGATATGCAGGCTAACACTTTTTTTTTTTATAAAGGCGGGTGTGCGTGTTGGGAAAAGGCAGAGGAAAACCCTGAACAACCCTCTCTTGTTTGAAGGGTGGGTGGGGTGGAGGAAGATTCCAAATAGTCCTAGACTGACCCTTTGGGGGGGGGGGGGGGGGGGGGGGTAAATCCAGGCTAGCCCAAACTTACCCCCGCGGGTCCTAGAATGACCCCCGGGGGTAAAAAGCAGGCTAGCCCAGACTTACCCCGGGGTAAGTTTCCAGAGGGGGGTAAGAACGGGCTGTTACACCGGTATCTTTTCAGGGGTTTTTTTTTTTGCCTCGATGTGTGCGTGTGTGTGTGTGTGTGTGTGTGTGTGTGTGTGTGTGTGTGTGTGTGTGTGTGATGTGAGTGAGTGAGTGTGTGTGTGTGTGTGTGTGTGTGTGTGTGTGTGTGTGTGTGTGTGTGTGTGAGTGAGTGAGTGAGCGTGTGTGTGTGTGTGTGTGTGTGTGTGTGTGTGTGTGTGTGTGCGTGCGTGCGTGCGCGGGGCGCGCGAGTATGAAGCGAAGAGAAGTAGGAAGAAAAAGCGAACATCAGGAGTGAAAGTGGGCGTTTCGGCTGCGTGTTAAAAGATATTTATCCTCGTGCCCTTTCCCCAGTGGGCTCTTTTTTTCCCGTTTTACTATACGTAATGTGTTTATTTACATGTGCACGCCCGCCTGCGCGTGCATGTTTGGCTGTTTCTTTGCAAAGTCAACGAAAACAGTGTGTTTATTTCCAGGGTTTATTCGCCCTCGGTCGAATGATAGCCGTCCCTGTGGCCGCCCGGTTTACTGCTGCGTTCATGCTGCTGGTGAATATAGTGAGTATGTCACCTCCATACTGCTTTCATGCTGCTGGTCAGCATTTTTTTTTTTTTTTTTTTTTGTCGTCAGAATGCTTCTTCGCTGCTGATGAATATTGCGAGTACGTGACCATCACAATGCAGCCATGCTGCTGGTGAATACAGCATGTCACCGTCATGCTGCTGCCATGCTGCTGGTGAATACAGTATGTCACCGTCATGCTGCTGCCATGCTGCTGGTGAATACAGTATGTCACCGTCATGCTGCTGGTGAATACAGTATGTCACCGTCATGCTGCTGCTGGCGAAGACAGTATGTCACCGTCATGCTGCTGGCGAAGACAGTATGTCACCGTCATGCTGCTGCCATGCTGCTGGCGAATACAGTATGTCACCGTCATACCGCTGCTATGCTGCTGGTGAATACAGCATGTCACCGTCATACTGGTGCCATGCTGCTGGTGAATACAGCATGTCACCGTCATACTGGTGCCATGCTGCTGGTGAATACAGCATGTCACCGTCATACTGCTGCTATGCTGCTGGTGAATACAGTATATCATGCGTGTACGATGTGTCTTACAGTCCTCGGTGATCAGTTCAAACCCGAAAAGTCGTTCCCAACACAAGCACAAACGGTGACCCGTCCTTTCGCCGTCCGTACTATCGCCGCCGTTTTCCCAGTTTCGCCGCTGTATTTATTTACGCTCCGGGTATGTCTTTGATGGGGAACTTTTCACGTCGTACCCTCGACGGGTTTGGATGAGGAATTTTGCGAACATCGGGCGGATTTTTCAATATATCAGAGCATGTCACTTTCACCAAGCCACAGTATAAACACATTGCAGCGGTACTGACAACAAGCCACAATACAAGCACATTGCAGCGGTACTGACAACAAGCCACAATACAAGCACATTGCAGCGGTACTGACAACAAGCCACAATACAAGCACATTGCAGCGGTACTGACAACAAGCCACAATACAAGCACATTGCAGCGGTACTGACAACAAGCCACAATACAAGCACATTGCAGCGGTGCTGACAACAAGCCACAATACAAGCACATTGCAGCGGTACTGACAACAAGCCACAATACAAGCACACTGCAGCGGTACTGACAAACTGCAGTACAAACACTGCAGTGTTGTTGACAACATGCCAAAATACAGACACAGAGAAGGCTTTCCTCTTGATTTATCATCCACAGTTTACGCAAATAAAAAGAGGGGGAAAAAAACGCTCTAAAGCAACAGTAAATACTGGAAAGGCTTACCAGCAAACTGCAGTGCGGAACAGACAGCGCCCGTTCCAATGGTTAATTTCTCTCTAGCACGTCGCCAAATAAAACACACACACATACACACAAACAACACACACACACACACACACACACACACACACACACACACACACCACGCACGCACACACACACACACACACACGCGCGCGCGCGCGCGTGCACACACACACACACACACACACACACACACACACACACACACACACACACACACACACACACACACACACACACACTAGCATCGTACAAACTGTGACGAGATGAAGACTAGCACACAAAAGAAGTAAATGGACCAGACGGGCAGAAAAATGATGGACCACAGCAAGAAAAGAAAGAGGAAAAATAAGCAAGAAAAGGCAGAGTAGAGAGAGCTTGACAGAGAAAAGGACGCTTCTGTAGGGCAGAAAGTAATAGACAGTGACAAAAAGTGGGAAACAAATTACAGAGAGAGAGACAGACAGACAGAACGAGAACGAGAACGAAAGAAGGAGAGAGAGAAATCAGAGAAGAAAGTGTGTAACAAAATGGAGAGAGAGAAGACGGAAAAGTGCAGAGTAGAAACGTGTAAGAGGAAAAACGGGGAAGCCTCCGTAGATAAGAAAGTAAAGGACAACAGTGACGAAAAGGAGACAACAAACGGAGATAAAGGATTGGTGTGTGTGTGTGTGTGTGTGTGTGTTGGGGGGGGGGGGGGGGGGGGGTTGTCAGAATAGAAAGAGCATAACCGAAAAATAGGAAGTTACCAAACAAAGGCAGAAAGGTGATGGACAACAGTAACGAAAGGGAGAGAACTACCGGGGGAAAAAGAGTGAAAAGAATGCTGCGAAAAAAGGAAGCTTCCATAGGCAGAAACCCTGATGGACGCCATAAACGAAAGAAAGAGAACAAACGCGATAAAAGACACAGAATAAGTTAGTGACAGAAAAAAGCTTCCATAGGCAAAAAAAAAAAAAGAAAATAAAAAAAAAAAAAACGATAGACACAGTGACAAAAGGGAGAGAACAAACGGGGGAAAGACTGCGGAAAGGACGTGACAAGAAAGGAACCTTCCACAGGCAAAAAAAAAAAAGAAAGAAAGAAAGAAAGAAAGAAAAAGAAAAAAAGAAAAGAAAAAAAAAACGCTGATGGACGATGGTAACAAAAGGGAGAAAATAAACGTGAAGAAAGGCAGAGTGGAACGAGTTCGGCAGAAGAAAGAAAGCTTCTAGCACGGAACGGCCTAGAAGACCGGGGTACACTTGATACTGAAAGAGACCCCGGCGCTGTCATGGATGAGAAGAGAGAAAAGAGAAGTAGCAGAGCCACGGGTCGCTAACAGACCTGTGCACAGCAGTGTGTGGGGTGTACTGTATACCATTCCACAGAACAGCCCACAGTTGGTACTTGTAAATTCAATTTCATCTTTTATTTTAATCTGCAGAACTATTTCAAATCTAATTTACAAACTTTCGTGTGATTTGTTACGGACAATGTTGCCCTAAATATCAAGGTATCTGTCTTAGCGATGTTAAACTGTTCAGGCTATCATTTTTGACTGTGCGTCTGAGTTTATTACAGATGCTCTATATCAAACTCAAAAATACTAAAGTTCACATGAGAATGTCCATCGGTAAAATAACATACAGATTTGCAGGGTGAATGAGAGTTGATTAAGTAAAAAAATGTGGGAAAAAATGGGAGGATGGAGGACCCACAAAACAAGAAGAAAAAAAAATTAAGAACTTAGAAAAAGATGTGGGGGAAAAAATGGAGGTTGGAGGACAAAAAAATTGACTGTGAGTTAATAAAGCTTTTCTTAGATAAAGGGTGCCATCAACTGACACAAGAAACGTCGATTTTTTAAAAAGATTCTTTATTGGTTACTTATCATGCTAAATCAATTACTTACGTTTTTTCAAAGTTCATGAGGTAATAATCAGTAAGCGTAAACTACTTCAACTATTCACCTTTGCTTCCTCCTGCCGGCTATCCATTTTTTTTTTCTCTTCACACGATCCAGCTGTTCCCATACTCTACTTTTCAGTGGTAACATTCCAATATGAAAACAATTATCTTAATCAGGTGGCTGTAGTGACCTGTCTGTGTGTGACGGTACATTAAAAATAATTCCGTCTAAACTTGATGCTTACTATATTACAAACAAACAAACGAAAACGCGCCTTATAAAAAAAAATGGGGTGTATAGTTTTCCCAGTTTCTGTGAAGATTCCGTTTAAATAAGCGAGTTTCTCTCGTACTTTTTCCAATGTCCATATGATATGTTAAGCTTTCTTAATGTTAGTGAATGGAATCCACCTGAGTCAGATCCGACGCCAAAAGTTTTGCTGTTCCCCTCAGCTAGCCGTTAACACGTGTTCTGATCAAACGTCCATCTTTTATCTTCTGATCAGAAGCCTTCGGCGTTAGTTTCTGTCGGCGAGCTGTGGAGATCAAGTAAGGTTCTCTCTTTTTTCGTCCCTTTTTTTCTCTCCCCCCCCCCCCCCCCCCCCCCCAGGCACTGTTGAATGACAACAGCGGCAGCAGTTGGAGTGCCCAGTTCTGCGTCAATAAATCAACAGGCTGTACTTGGCTGAAAGCGACGGGTCGGTTCCCTCGTCAATGTAATCGCGTGACGGACGTCACAACGTTGAAGAGTACTTTTTTCTCTCTTCTTTTTTTTTGTTTTGTTTTCCCTCTCTCTCTCTCTCTCTCTCTCTCTCTCTCTCTCTCTCTCTCTCTCTCGCCAATGTGAATATGATATGATGAATGCGTCATTATTGTGTGTGTGCATGTGCGTGTCGCTGTGTGGATGTTTTGCGGTGTCCTGCGTTTCAATCGAGTTGAGAGGCTAAAAGCAACATGGGTGCTGCTATCATAAGAAATTCATAAACCCGGCTGCCAAGGCAATGGCGTCTCTCTCTCTCTCTCTCTCTCTCTCTCTCTCTCTCTCTGTCTGTCTGTCTGTCTCTCTCTCTCTCTCTCTCTCTCTCTCTCTCTCTCTCTCTCTCTCTCTCTCTCTCTCTCTCTCTCCACAATACATGCATAGACACACACACACTCACGTGCACGTACGCATGCACACACGCACGAACATACACGCACACACACACGCACGTACACACACACACACACACACACACACACACGCGCGCGCGCGCACGCACACACACACACACACACACACACACACACACACACACACACACACACACACACACACACACACAGTGAGCTCATGCGTGCATAGGCGCACTAACACGCGCTGAGCAATGAACAATGATTTTTACATGCCATCATTTTTGTTGTGTGGAAGGGTAACAGCGAACAAACTATATAAATTCAAACAGTTGCTTAAAGCTCTGTACATAACAAAGCGAACAACTACATAAATATGATAGCAAACAGATGTACGTACACACACACACACACACACACACACACACACACACACACATATATATATATATATATATATATATATATATATATATATATATATATATATATGCCATTGCGTAGCAAAGTAAAATTACAGCACACTGAAATTAGTCGGATCATGATATTGTGTGAAAGTTCACGCGATTGTTTATTTTTTTTCTTTTCGGTTTTTTGTTGTTGTTGTTGTTGTTTTTTTTCAGTGAGACTCACAGTGAATCAGCACAGAATACAAACACACAGACGATTATATGTACACGAATAGGCGAGTCATGTGGCAGTCTTAAAGTACACAAGTCCTCTCTGTCAGGCCGATGGTTAGTACACAAGTCCTCTCTGTCAGGCCGATGGTTAGTACACAAGTCCTCTCTGTCAGGCCGATGGTTAGTACACAAGTCCTCTCTGTCAGGCGATGGTTAGTACACAAGTCCTCTCTCTGTCAGGCCGATGGCTAGTACACAAGTCCTCTCTGTCAGGCCGATGGTTAGTACACAAGTCCTCTCTGTCAGGCCGATGGTTAGTACGCAAGTCCTCTCTGTCAGGCCGATGGCTAGTACTGCAGTGCCGGCAAATGTATGGTGGATTTCTGGGGAGCTCGGGCACACCTGTGATGCCCCCGGGATGATTTGGATATACACACCATCCCCGCGCACCTTTCTGGTGACCCTCTACCCCCACCCTACCCCCACCCCTCACCCTCCACTCCCCAAACACACACGGCTGAAAGTGTGTCGTTACACACAAGTAGAGCTACTGTGCAAAATGTGACGATAATATAAAGAAGAAAAAAAAGAAGGCGAAGAAGAAAAACAACGCTGAGCTTTTTTTTTGTCTTTTTCTTTTTTTTCTGTACATAAAGAGTGTCGTCCATCATGTATTGAAAAGTCGTGTTTGCGCTTTTTGACCTTGAAATGTTTTGCGCATTTTTTTTAACATCCATGGTGTATTGAGCTGTTCGTTCTTTGGGGCGTCTCCGATGTCGGCAGAGATCTGTGGACCAGAGCCATACGAGCACTGAATTGTGTTGGAAATCTTGATAGCAGGGTCAGTGTGCAGGTGGGACTTTACAACATCATCAACACCGTCGTCGTCATTAACGTATCATCATCGTCGCCATTATCTTATCATCATCGTATTCATCATTTTACCATCATCATCATGGTCATCGTTGTTGTCGTTGTCGTCATCGTCGTGATGATGATCAGTCTGGCGTTGCGTGTTCCAGTCGGGGTGTTCGCTGGCTCTGCTGCTGACGTTGCTGTTCCGGTGGAGTCACGTGATGATCTACATAGGCACGTGCAGCGTGGGGCTCTTCGTCTCCAGCATGTCCCCTACTGTCATGTCCATGTGTGAACAGTTCATCGACATCAACCGTCAGTCTCTAACGCTCTCTCCTTCTGTCTGTTCCTCTCCGTCTGTCTCGATTTCTCTCTCTTTCTCTTCCCATGGCTTAAATTCTGTTGATCAGTTGAATGGTTTCCTTTCAAATCTGCTATAGATTTCATATTTTGTCTGAGTCAAACGTGTAGCCCATGTGGAGAGGGCGGCAGCCTTTCAGTTAACTTCCTAAGCTCTCTCTCTCTCTCTCTC
>JADBJO010000006.1:627500-652500 GCA_016801955.1 Conus betulinus | reverse complement strand
CCGAACAGGACAGCCACCACCCCCACCACCTTCCCCTCTCCACAACAACCCGGCCTCCTCCAGGACTTTTAGTATTGAAGACTGAGGAGAATGGAGGGGAGGTAACTAAGACTGATTTCTGTGGCTGTTGGGTCCACTGTGAATTAATAGAATTTTCCAGAAACGATATTGGTAATCACAAACTAGTAAAAGAAAGGAAAAACTAGAAGGAAATGAGAAAACAAAGGAGCAGAAAAAGGAGAACAAAAAGAAGGAAACACGCGAAAGAATGAAAAAAAAAGAAGAGGGAAACCGGAATTGAAAGAAGGGCGAAAAGAATGAAGAAGGGATTGCTTTGTACGGGGGAAGAAATTATCAACCTCGACCCGAAGATGACCCGTCAGTACGGGCGGACTGGATTAGTAGATCGTAATTCCTTGGTTACTGGGGCAACTCGAAGTGAATTTGTCCACCCAAGCATCACCACGTCAAGTCTGTCAATATATACTGCTCGGTTTCTCTAATGTTCTTGATTCACAATGCTACCCTTCCTGAAGCCCTGGTTTGTCCATAAACGGCAGAGCTGTACACATGACTGGCCATTGTCCACTTCAAGGATGTGGGCTGAAATTCTTCAAACCAGTCCTGGACACGACCTCGGTGGTCGGCTGAGCTGTTAGTAACATGAACGGGATCGAGCTTCTGAGAAGCTTTCTTCTTGTCGTCGTCGTTGTTGTTGTTGTTGTTTTGTTGTTGTTGTTGTTGTAATATATGTGAGGGTGGTGGAAAAGATGATTCGCTGACGGAATCACAGGATCGTACTCGGAAAGCTTGTCTCTCAAAGTATTGTGTGCACTAGCGGATATTTTGGTCTCGAAAATTTTGTGTGTGTGTGTGATCATGGTCACCAAGCTTAGCGTATCCATTACAACTGTAAACACTGTTTCAAACGTATGGCAAAGCAGGAGTTGTATATAGGTGTTTGACTAGGTCGACATTATCCAACAGCTCGTGGTGGTGGCGTCATCGCAGCTTAGTTTTACGACTGCGTTCATGACATCAACTGATGTAGAAACATTTTCGGACCACTAGCTGGTGTTTACAGAGGAGTAGGTCGAACCACTTTCAACAATTTTGAGATAAGGAAGTTTACTTATTGATCTGAGCGCTGTACAAAACCCGCATCAAAATAAATGAATGGCTATAAATCGTAAGTCCTAAATGGAAGCAGAATTTGGAGACTGATTTATTGGGTGGGAGACGATCAGCTTGTGATATACTGGGAGACGTGAATGGTCACACTGAAAACTGGAGTCCAGGATCGTTTTCTTTTGTAGATAAAATGTTCATCCAACGTGTTGAATTTTGTATGTGTATGTACATTCATTGTACTTTTTTTCTTTTTTTTTTTTTTTCATTTATCTACAGTTTTGCTGCCGTTTCACTTTTTTGGTTCACAAAACGAACAAATAAATTTTGTTTACCTTCCATGTGATCAGCTCAGATTTTATGTGCCACATATTGAAGTAATACAGATTTTACCTTTCGAGAGTAATCAAAAATTGTGTTTGCAATCCTTACAGAACTGCCCCGCAATAGAACACGTCGTGGACAGCCGAAAGTCGTCAAATCCCCAGTTTGTGGTATGGAGGACTGATAATCTCAGAAATTCATGATGACAGTTTTCACCAATTAACATGGAGAAACCTGATAATGTGAAAATAGTTAATATCACACGGATGACGTGAACATTATTGTCACAGGTTTTGATGCTGCAAAGCCATCGGGTAGTGGGTCACAAGGTAGTGGCCTGTGACAGTATTGTTTTCATAGAACATGATTACTGGTGTTCTGTATTATTTTCATGGGTATTTTAGGATTTTAATGAGTTTCCCTGCGGATGGTTTGACCGCCCTGTCCTGGCCGAAAACAAAAAAAAAATGAAGAAGAGAACACAGAAGGCGTAATTGTGACGCAATAAAGTCAGAAGAGATGACTGTTTGTTTTCTGGTCATGACAAAATTATCACTGTTTTCCCGAAGAAACAGGACAGGACTGTTGTCAGTCTGAAAACAATTATCTTGAAGCTAAGATAGTAAGCTAGTGGTTTTACTCAGTCCTTCATACAATAGCACGGACTGTCCCGCTGTGTTAATTTCCATCAGTGTGTCTGGCAGTGGCGAGATATTTTCTTGACTGGATTGATTCAGAGACGAGTATGGATATACGGTAGTTCTAAAAAAAACCGTTGATTTCCCGTTTGTCTGCTTGTTCTCTGACGATGTGTGTGTATTTGTGTGTGTTTGTGTGTGTGCGTGCGTGCGTGCGTGCGTGCGTGCGTGTGTGTGTGCGCGCGCGTTTCAACGTATGGTTTGACACGACGTGAGCGAAGATCGTTGAGTGGTGCCCATCTCCACGGAACATATTGCGTGGCCTAATTGGGCTTGCAAACTAAATGGACAGCTTTGTATCTGTGAACATTGTCAAGGAATTCAGGGGTAGTAACTTTACAGGACTGTTGTCGACAGGTCAACAGTCACTGGGCTGGCCTGACCTGGTGAAGGTCTATCAAAAAGCATGCCATTATGTTGCTGTATCAACTTCACCGACCGATAGGTAATCTGTGAGCTTGTTTTTGCTGTCTTGTCTGTGTGTATACTTCAGACATACCGCCTTTGTCATTGTATCAGCCAGGGAAGGACTCGGACCTGAATCTGTAGGCATTCTTTCCATCCAGTCACACACCACCTGCAGAACTCATGATCGCTCAGTCCCGACCGCTTTTGGCATACTACATGCCACTCTTCACTGCAAGAATCGTTCGTCAGCGCTACGTTTGTCCGTTTTCTTATGGGGGGGGGGGGGGGGGGGGGGGGGGGTATTGAAGTGAAACGGTAACTGCATTTTCCGACTGATTGCTACTTTTGCGCGTCGCTGCTTGTGCAGCAATATCTAACATGCGATGGCGGAGGTAACCTCCATGATTCGGTTGAACCCTGGTCTTTGTCTCCGCACACCCTGTGTATGCGTAAAGAGAAGCTGTACTTTACCCATTCAGGAGAGGAACAGTCAGGCAGGAAGTACGTGGTGGTGCTTGGACGCACCGTGGCTCAGAGTAAACAGATGTTGGCTGTCGTACAAGAGAAAGTGGAAGAAAAAGTTCACCTACCTCCCTCAAAGCACGTCTCCACCGTGTTATCCAGTTACAACTCCCCTTCCACCCTGACAAGGCCCCATGCAGTCGGCTACACCATTAACGGCCTTCGTATTGCGATGGCGGAAGGCTGGACTAAAAGACTCTGTAAATATGAGTGTGTCAGAACGGCTGGTGGGCTCAATGGCCATAACACCTAGTTGGCAGTCCGGCACTGTAGTTCGAATCCCGCTAACGCCCAAAGTAAGAAAAACTGGCACTTTCGCTGCCCACCTGAACGTGTTGCCGTGCTGGTGGTATCAGTGCGGTGTCAGCTCTTCTGAAATGGTGGTTCCTGTCTGCCCGATCATCTGAGGTGATTGTGGGCGTGACACCTGAATGCAGCCGAAATTCCAGCGATACTGTCGAGCGGTGCTCCTCTGTGCCCGTGCCTTTGTCGATGATCTCAATGAAAGGTATGGCTGAATGCCACATACAGATAGATCCTCGCGCTGTGTCATGTGGGAATTGCTGGTTCTCTCAGAACAGCGTTGGAACTGACTTAAGTGTTGTTCCGTCATTTGCTGAATTCAGTAATGATTTTTCTCTTTTTTCAATTATTTGTCGATGACAGCAGTTTGTAGGAGTACTATGGTGGACGCGTGTGTGGCCATGGATCTTCATGGCCCTCTGTTCTCAGTCACGTGCGGCATGATAGAAGTGTGTCACCATTCCTGCCCTTTGCTTTGTGTCAGACGTTCACCCATGAAACGAACTGCTGTTGGAAGCTCCTTTCTGATTGGATGGTATTGTGTCAGGTAACTGCCATTCTGATTGGATGGTAACAAATGAGCCTGTTTCCGATTAGATGGTCACAAGCGCCCATTTCTGATTGGATGGTTCCAAGCGAGCCTATTTCTGTTTGGATCGTAGCAAGTGAGACCAGTTTTGACTGGAAGTCCACAAGCTAATCCATTTCAGGTTGGATGGTCACAAATGAGGTTGGTCAAGCCGTGACCTTGCAGTGCATGGTGTGACGGTGGTGAACCGTCAGGCTCAGGCCCTCTTGAGGGTGGACCTACAAGCAGCGTGTTGTTGGACTGGCTGAAAGGAATTCCTGCCCTCTGCCACGGGAAACCGTGAAGAAAAAACAGTATCGTGTCGGTAACATACTGGTCACACTTACTCCATACTTCTTGCCCTATAAAGGGTGAGGAGGATTCACGGGGTATACCGTGTGGTAATCCACTCAGCGTTAAACTTCAAACTGACAGGGGTTGTACGGTGTTCTAAAAGCATGGAGGAGTTTGGAAACACTGAGGTGGCATTGTCAAGGCCTTTCAAAGTTTGGGAAAAAAGTGGATAGTGCCTCTAAAAATTGGGGCGTCGGACAGGCTGTTCGACGTATGCAACACATTAGAACTGAAACCGTAACGCAGGTATGTACTGCGGAATTAAAAAGGAAGTCAAATCAAATGAAAAATCAATCTGATGCATTCGCTCCCTGTTCACCCTCGGTGGCAAAACCCCTGTCGGAAGCTTGAAATTCTTTCCCTTCAATTTATATTCACACTTCCGGTCACGTGGCACCAGGCTATAACGAGTCCGCAGTGACTGCTATGTGTCAGTTTAACTACGTTCATCTCGAAAATAATACAAATCGTCCATCGGGAATGATGTTTGGAACAAACATGCTGCTTTTTGTTTCTTCTGTATATGTTGGTTCGACGGGGAAAGCAGCGCTTGAAATAGCTGGCCAAATGTTAGACAGGAGTAATAACTATCTGCTAGATTGATGGTTATGGGAAAGCCGAGCGAGTGCGTTGGGAAACTTTGGGACTTCAGAAATGTTCGGGTCCGAACACTAACCTGAACCGAATGTTGGGGCGTGTTCGACAGTGAGCACGAGCATTTCACTGCTGATTCCATGAAAACTTCGTTCCGAGGTGCTCAGCCTGATGTGATGTTCTAAGGAGATCTGTACGTGTGTTTTCATGTTGATCTCACTTGAAATTTGTTTAAGCTCAGTCCTGTAATACTAGGTGTTGACGTAGTTTGAGACAGTCTGGGCAATTTTCTTTGTACATAGTTCTTATTCTAACTGGCCTACAGTCCTCGTGTGGCCTTCGTAGTCGGCTAGGGAATAAATACTTCACGACTTGTATAGTTCGCTGAAGGATTGACTGAGAAGCAAAATCCAGGTAGGATCTTGTGGCATAACCTGCCTTTATGGGTCCTTCCAAGGAGGGGCTGACGACGCCTTGGCCATAAACATAGTGACGTCACCTAGGACCCGGTTCTGTCGTCTCTGACCCTTGATGTGAATTCTGAACTACGTAAAGAGCCTGTGACTCTTGATCCAGAGGTAGGGATATGACTGCTATGTGTAGACGTGTCGCAGCAGGTGTTTTTCTACATTCCAAAATCGGACCACACTCAAAAAATAGCCCGAGAATTCTGGAGGACAAACTGGTGTGCTTGCACGCACGCACGCACGTTCGCGCACACACACACACACACACACACACGAGCGTGCGCGCGCGCACGCACACACACATACATACATACATACATACATACACGCACGCACGCACGCGCGCACACACACACACACACACACACGTGAATGCACACACACACACACACACACACACACACACACACACACACACACACACACACACACACACACACACAGAGGAAGAGGAAACATGGAGAGACTGAGACACAGAGAGAGAGAGACTATTTGAATCTATGCCGTTTTGCAGTATGCAAAACAAGAATGAAAAAGTGTGTGTGTGTTTTCAGTCGGCAAAAGTAGAAGTAGGACAAGCAGACTTCTAGCTTCAGACTTGATGGGTCCCTCTCACCATGTAGGCAACCATCGGACAGGTTTATAGGATGAACACTGACCTAATTCCAGCTGGGGGTAGTTATTATGGCCTTCTGTCTGCATGCTTTCAGTGGACTGTTTGGGCCGTGTGTACAGTTGTAGTCAGATTGTTGTCACAGTATCTCTGCCGTTTTGGGGTCTCGTGTGTTGCAGACATTTTCATTTCGATTTTAGAAATCTAAACGTTTTTTTTTTTCCATTGATAACTATATGTATACAATATTCCATTACATTGAATGGTTTCTTTATCTGATAATAGAATGATGTGTACAAAACAAAGTGGAGCGTAGGCATTAATTTGTATGCATGCATTTCATTATGAGTAACTATGTGTCATTTCTTCGTTATACATGCTATTGTTCAAGGTTTAATGCATGATGCTGTAATGCGCTGTGTTCGTGAGCCTTGAAAACTCCATGAACATTTCCCAAGAAGCAGAGATCGGTTAAAGTTGTGCATACAGAACAAGTACATGGAGCTGTTTGTTTTGTCGAAAGGAGTGGCGGTTTAGTCTGTCTTAAACTGTGTAAATTCCGAATAGGAAGATTTTTGGATGGTTAAAAGACATGTTCCTACAACTAACGAACCTGATGTGTGGAGTTTTGCTGCATGTGGTTCCCGTAAACTGAACATTTGAAAATGTGTGATGAATGTAATCATGGGCTGAAAATTTTAGTTGTTACGCTCACGTGCGCAACTGGTGTCAAAACGCGACAGTAATTTGAATTGTCGTATGTGACCAATATATTATTCTATGGACTTGTTGATTGTGATATTTTGACAGAGAACCGGCGCCGTATCAGACTGGTGACTCCCATGCACGTGTAGAAGTGTGTAAAGCCATGGGAGATACTAGTGACATGCGCATTGACTAGTAGTTAGAAGACATTACTGTCGATGATACTATGACTCGCACACTTGTTGACTACCAATCAAGGGACAGTACTGTTGATGATACTTACGACTCGTGCACTTGTTGACTACCAATCAGGAGACATGGGAGAAAATAATGGCGGCAGGGCATCAGAAAAGATTTCTTTGGACGAATTTCAAATGACAGAGATTTGATCTGTTTAAGGTTTCTCATTGTTTTGTCCTATCTGAGTCGTTGATTGAGATAGATTGATGTAATGTCTGATTCTCTAAATGGTGTCCACATCCTGATCATTGGCCTTTACCTGTTGAGTGTGGTGACCTGTGGACACAACTGGGGGGGGGGGGGGGGGGGGGTTCCTTCACTGTTTATCTACGTGCAGAGGGAAACGAGGAATACAATGCTCACATTACCTGACTGTGCTTGGGAGGATCAGTTGCACCGGTTAGGGAGGAAGGGGCCTGAAACAGAAAGAAATTTAAGGTGACTAAACTGGTCAATGATAAAAGACTGCACGAAATATTGTGATAACCATATAAGGAATGAGAAGGGTGTGCTTAATGTGGCAAAATATTGTGACAACCATAGAGGGAGTGATGGGGTGAGGTTAGTGTGGCAAAATAATGTGATGACCTTAGAGGGGAGTGATGGGGTGAGGTTAGTGCGGATAAATATCGTGATGACCATAGAGGGAGTGATGGGGTGAGGCTAGTGTGGTAAAATATTGTGATAACCATGGGGTGATGAGGTGAGGTCAGTGTGGTAAAATATTGTGATAACCATGGGGTGATGAGGTGAGGTTAGTGTGGTAAAATATTGTGATAACCATGGGGTGATGAGGTGAGGTTAGTGTGGTAAAATATTGTGATGACCATAGAGGGAGTGATTGGGTGAGGTTAGTGTGGTAAAATATTGTGATGACCATAGAGGGAGTGATGGGGTGAGGTTAGTGTGGTAAAATATTGTGATGACCATAGAGGGAGTGATGGGGTGAGGTTAGTGTGGTAAAATATTGTGATGATCATAGAGGGAGTGATGGGGTGAGGTTAGTGTGGTAAAATATTGTGATGACCGTAGAGGGAGTGATGGGGTGAGGTTAGTGTGGTAAAATATTGTGATGATCATAGAGGGAGTGATCGGGGTGAGGTTAGTGTGGTAAAATATTGTGATGACCATAGAGGGAGTGATGGGGTGAGGTTAGTGTGGTAAAATATTGTGATGACCATAGAGGGAGTGATGGGGTGAGGTTAGTGTGGTAAAATATTGTGATGACCGTAGAGGGAGTGATGGGGTGAGGTTAGTGTGGTAAAATATTGTGATGACCGTAGAGGGAGTGATGGGGTGAGGTTAGTGTGGTAAAATATTGTGATGACCATAGAGGGAGTGATGGGGTGAGACGTAGACCTCCCACGACCAACGAGTGCGGTCGGCTTGGTGCCAACCAGGCTGAATTAAAGTAAGGGCCGTTAAAACTGTACCCTAAGGTGGTTTGTGTTGGGTGTTTCTTGTACGTAAAGGACAGTTTAGTTTCGGAGCAGGGGGGGGGGGGGGGGGAAGGTGCGAAACACGTACCTCCCTTATCACTCTCCCTTGTCTTTCTCGTTCCCATCCACTTTGATGGTGTTTCCTCTGATGCTAGTATGCGGGATGGACAGTAAACAGTAGCGTTTGTTGTTGGGGCGATCCGTCTACTGTTAGTACAAATGTCAAATAACGCATAAAATGGGGGTTGTTGTCATGTCCAATCTCAAACCTGTAATGTATACTTCTACGCCAATGCCCACCATACCTTTGATCAGTTTCTGTCATTTTTGTCGTCGACTTAAATTTCATCTTCAACTTTAGGACAGTTTTTGCAACGTAATTCAGTTTAGTTCAGTATTTTGTATTTGCCTCTTTATTATTGTTTCCAATGAAAAACCCAATGTCGTGTTGGCATATATGAAGCAGCAGGATAAATCTTTTTCAGATATTTATGATGCAGAAATCGCCAATACGATACTGCAGGGATGTGTGAATGTATAATGCCGAAAATCAAATAATTTCAGTTCTACAGTTAGTCCAGTTTACTTTAGGGATCTACACCTTTCTTATTATCGCATACTTTTCCCCTTCTTTCTTTCTTACTGTTCTCTGACACTGTTCTCGAGTATCGGTAGGTGGAGCAGTCATTTTTCTGCGTTCAGTTCATATCCGCTAAAGTTTCACCTGTCTTCAACATATTTTCAGACAAAAAGCTAGCACCCTTTCCGTGCCCAAGGGTTTGCTTTTCACTGACTGTTTGAATTGGACATGTCCTTGGTGACGTCACGCGCATCGGTCAGTATCGGACCCCGTATTGCCTGGAACGGTGGAGCATCTTCTCGACTTTGTTGAGAAGTCCCAATCAGATCAGCTGTATTCCGGTGTTGTTAGCCGTGAAGATGTGGAGAGCTCTGTCAGGTGACATAGTGCTGACCCTCATCTCCTTCATTGTGGGCGTCCTCCTGACCTCCCGCCCAACGCACGGGGCAGCATGAGGCAGGAGCTAAGTGATGTTCTTCTTATTCCTTCAGTGACTATAACTTGTGGCGTTCAGGTCTGCGAGTGGGATTATGGGTATCCACGTTCCATTTTCCGAGCAATGTGTATCGGGAGTGTAGTAGTTTTCTAAACACACCGAACGCAGAATGGGTTGATTTTCTTTAACATGCGATAATCGTTACATGTGATATTCTTTAGCATGCCACAATCTTTGACACGCCTGTTTAACTGTCCTACATGTGTGCGCCCTTGAGAGAATTTCGGCATCGGATGACTAGACTTGGCAGATAGGGAGACTCTTTGCCCTTCACCTACCTGACCTGGCCGAGAATAGAACCATGGACCACCCCAGTGTAATCATGAGCCACCTGTGGTCCATCTCCCTCGTCCCTGTCGTTTTCTTCACCGTGCCGCCACGCAGTGTACTCTTTGATTCTGTCCAGATCGTAGAGAAGATGGGAAACCACAGCCAGGAACAAGAAGGTTAGGGGAGGCAAGAAAGGCCTCGTCAAGTCGAATACCCTTGCTCTGTGCAGAGTGGCATGATCACTAATGCTTTTCATGGCGTACACTCTGCTGATGAATTGACGCCCTCCACAATATATCGGGTAACCTACAAAAACCCTCTTCCAGTATATCCCGTGCACCTGCCTCCTGTAACCTGCTTCATTCTAGCTGTCTGTTCGTTCCAACAATCTGGGAATACGGCTGTCTTGAGAGGAATTGAAGAGGAAGGTTTCCCTTTTATACATAGCGTACAGACCGCTGAAGGTCAGGCTGCTTTGGATTATCTTGACAGCCTGTTCTATTCGTTGGTGGCAGGAAGAAAGGGGAAATTCTATTTCGTGTCTCATCCCACATATAGATGATTTTTTTACATTTAATTAAGATCATTTTCACAACGTCAGATTGTTATCATTACAAAAAGAGAGGAAGATAGACAGGAGAGGAGGGGGACAGTTGACATTATATTTGTTTAGACGTTTGTCAAATTCTTGTTTATATCTCCCTTTCTCATACTCAAAATGAAGAGACCGTGACCTTTTCATTTTGACCCACACTCTTTTCTGTCCACTTGAGTATAACAAAGCCACTGGCCGATTCCTGAGAAGCAGCTAATAAAATTGATTTGTGGGATTCGCTGAAAATCCAGCTCCTGTATCTCTAGAACTAGGGACAGAATTTGGAATTAGCAGGCTTCGTGGACAAAACAACTTCTGGTCATCCTGCTCAGGCTCATGTGGAACAGCTCGTGGGATTTCCCAGGCTCTCGGACACAGCAGCTTCTGTGTATCTTCTATCAAGCTCATCCGCCTGACTGTGATAGTGGAGTGCTGGGGCGATGGCCTCTCAGTGGACCTGGCGATCATATATATCTGTCCGTTGGTGCACTGTAGATAGTAGATTCACCGAATTATCTTGAGGTCGGTGACATATTCGTCTTGCCTTGCACAATACTGGGTCCTATTAGTAAAGGATTCTGATCTTTTGAACTGTTGGTGTACGTGAGCTTGGTACCCCGCGTGCTGATTTGCACCTGTTATGTTTTTGTTGTAAGTGTTTTGTCTTCAAGGGTCTTTTTCCGAGCCAAATTCAAGCTGGGTTTCTACGGGAAGAGTGTGTCGTTACCGCATTGATAGCAGTTCTTTTGTGCCAGAGAGAATGCTGGTCTCAGTCCCGAGTGGAATAAGAAAGCCAAGGAAGTGACGTATTCCTCATACAAGCAATGACATTCTGACAGAGGTCAAGGTCGTGATACACTCCTATATACATGCGATAAGATGCTGACGGAGATAATGGCACTTGATGTAATCCAGTGTAGCAGCAGCATGTTCCTAACAGATGTTGAACAAGTGACCTATTCCTGAATTGAATCAGTAGTATTATGTCAAGGTAAATATGATAACCCATATCTGTATAGACACATAAGATAGCGGCAGAGATAAAGCCAAGGATTACATTTCTGTAATTGGACAAAGTGATTCTAACAGAGGCTTAGCTGGTGAGCTATTCCTGTATAGAAACAGTACACTGTATAACCGGGGGAAATCTTGTGATCTGTTCCTGTACAGAAACAGTAGATTGTGAATATGTCACATAGGTAAAGCTAATGACATATTCCTATGCAGAAACAGTGGTACTGTAGCAGAGGGGAAAGCTTTCTGACATATTTTCTGTATGGAAACAATGAGATGGTGACAGAGCTAAAGTTTAAGACATATACCTGTACAGAAACTAAAATTGTCACAGAGGAAAGTCTTGTAACATGCACCTGTAAAGAAACAGTAAAACTGTCACAGAGGTGAAGCTTGTGACATACACCTGTGTAGAAACAGTAATATTGTGATAAAGGTAAAGCTAATGATATATATATATATATATATATATATATATATATATGTGTGTGTGTGTGTGTGTGTGTGTGTGTGTGTGTGTGTGTGTGTGTGTGTGTGTGTGTAGTAACAGTAAGGATGCGACACAGGTAAAGCTTATGACACACACCTGTGAAGAAACGAAAAGATTGTGACAGGGGTAAAGCTTGTGACATACACCCGTATAGAAACAGTAATATTGTGATAGAGGTAAAGCTAATGATATATATGTGTGTATAGAAACAGTAGGGTTGTGACATTGGTAAAGCTGTTGACATACACCTGTAAAGAAACAGAAAGGTTGTGACAAAGGTAAAGCTTATGACAAATACCTGTATAGAAACCGTTAAACTGTCACGGAGGGAAAGCTTATGAGATTATACTTGTATAGAAACAGTAAGATTGTGACAGAGGTAAAGCTTATGATATATACCTGTATACAAACAGTAAGATTGAGATAAAGGTAAAGATCATGATATATACCTGTATACAAACAGTAAGATTGAGATAAAGGTAAAACCTGTGACATATCAGGTACGGAAACAGTGAGATCATGACTGAGGGAAACCTAGGGAAATATCCCTGTCTGAAAGTAGATGATTGGAATTCAGCGTAGCGTGGTCTTAGTGACCCACGTCCTCCTCTTGAGGCCACCTCACCGATGATCCATTCCATGTGAGTGTCGTTCTTCTGTACACAGACATGTTCGCATTCAGCTTGCACGTGTTGTCTCTTGTTAAAATTCTGTCACGGCTTCCATGGCTGGCCAAGCGTTTAAAGGAGATGGATTCGTTGTGCTGTCTGTAATACGGCCTGTTCTCCGTGTTAACCTGCTGGTAAATCTAGTGTGAATGGAACTGGATTTCGGGTCCTTGTGATGGTCGTAGTTTTGTTTTTTCCATGTCTCTGGTCTCATTGGAATGCTCTGAAGCATCAAGTTTTGAGACCAGCGGAAAATTCATTTTTACTTTGTTTTCTGTTAACCGTGATACTTTTCGCTTTCCCTTCGGTTTGAAAGCTTCCAAGAGTTATATTTCTTAAAGGTGTGTGGAAATGATATATGCTTTAAAAATGCAGTTTGTGATAACAGTTGTATTTATAACGATGTGATACGTGTTATTCATTTAGTATACAGTAAGGTCTCCCGACTGGATGTTCGTATTGGATCACATTTTATGTTGTTTTTTTATGAATATCATTGTATTTTCATGTTGATGATGGAATGCTTTTTCAGAGAGATCGTCTAGTGCATTAAGTTTAACTCCTATTCAAATAGTGTGTCCCCCGCTCGGAGGGGGGTCGTGCTCAAAGTCTGGGTTGAGCGTGATTTTTAAGAGAAAGGCGATGTATCTGTATGTCAAATCACACCAGTTGTTGGTGATGACTCGAGGATTCCAACCACATCCGTTGTTGGCTATAACTGGAAGGTTCTTTCAGCGTTGTGGGTACACTACAACAGCTTGGTCTGGAGACTTTTTCCCAGCTTTCACTTGCTGTTGTTTCCGAGTCCTACGGGGCTGTGTGGAAGTAGGCAGTAGATCTTTGTTTCCGTTAAGAGCTGTGTTAGACAGTCGTCCTATGGCGTTTAGGGCTGATCAAATGAAACGTTTTGTTGTTTGCTGTTGTTGTTGTTGTTGTTGTTGTTGCACAGAGAATGGCAAAATGATTCTCACAGGCCTCGGGAAAAGTTACCCGAAAATCAGATTTATTTTCGATCACCTTTTATGTTTCATAGTTGGAATGTGTGCGTGCGCGCGCGCGTGTGTGTATTTTTTTTCGAATATCTTTTTGTGTATAGATTATCAGTGTGTAAATGCTTGTCAACAGATCGCTTCTCTAGATTTCAATGTCCGTGCCATTTTGTTATTATTTTATTCGTATCTTACGACTACACGTTCAATTGTGAAATAACAATAATTTTTGTGATGTTTTTTTTGTTGTTGTTGATTTCCCTGTTTCTTTTCTTCTGACATGTGTAGTATTGGAAATTAAGTGTCTATAATGGAAGAGGTCGTATGTCTCTGTGTGCACATCCTACATACATCTGATTCATCTGCGTTCAATTGTTCACTCAATACGAAACTTACCGGGGTGCTAGGTAAATCACTTATCCTGGTGCGTGTAGTCAGACCAGGAATATGATGGACAGACTTACTGCTACGGTGTGTTGTTGGGATTATACTTTGTGTGAGGAGAAGACATTACAGAAGATTTTTTGTGCTTTGCTCAGCACTGGCTTTGTCAAGTGTATCACCAGTAGAACAATGCTTATCTAAATGTTCAGCAGTGTGCTTTTAGAGTATATCTATATGATGACCTGAGCTAGAAAAGACGTGTGAAGTGGGGCCACCTTGCTGCTTAGTTCAGACTCCCTGGTCGGCTCATCTTCACCCGAAGATTCCGGCAGCTGAAAAGCTCCAGTGCTTATGTCCACATCTTGTTCATGGATTTCAGTTCGGTATTTGACACAATGATCCCCTCCCAGCAAATCAAGAAGCTGCCTGACCTTGATGTGAATATCAGCATGTGCCGCTGGATTGCATGCTACCCCGACCAGCAGACCCCAGGTAGTCAGAGTAAGAAAGGAGATGTCTGACAAGATAACATTTTTTAACACAAGGATGTGTGTTGCCTCCTTTGCTGTTCACATTGTTCACCTTTGACTTTCTTTCTAATAACCTATCTGTCCTCATCAAGTTGTCTGACCATACTAAGATGGAGGGACTCGTACCACAGGGAAGAAGCGGGAAGATGGTTGACTGGTATACTACACACAATTTTTTTAGCTCGATGTTTCAAAATTCAAGGAAATGAGATTTGATTTCAGGAGAAATAAAACTCCACTCCCACACTTGTCTGTCAAGGGTCAAGGAATTGCTCAGCTCATATCATTCAAGTTTGTAGGTGTGCATATCTCTAACACGTTTAGCTGGGCCGTCAACACCACATTGGCTTTCAAGACAGCACAACAAAGATTGTATGTTCTACTTCAATTGAAGACGTTAAGTGTAAGTAAGTACGCAGTCTTGAGCTAGTTCAACTGGTCTGTCATTGAAAGTGCGCACACGGTTTCGATGCTGTCTGGTTTGGATCTGCCTCAGCCAAAGACAGGAAAAGAGTCAACTATGTGGTTAAAAACTGCCACAAAAATAGCAGGCAAAATAACTAATACCTGTAGATAGCATCCATAACATGCGCACAAGACGCGAAGCAAGATCACTCACATACAGTACCACACGCCCTGTGAGCCATCTGTTTCAGCTTCTTCCATCGGTCAGAAGATCTGCTGCCTCAAACGCAAGACAAACCGCTTGAAGAACAGTTTCTACCCTCTGGCCATTAAGACGACAATCCGTAGCCCCATCTCCCCCCTACCTAGTGTGTGTCAGACTCTCTTGGTTCCTTTTTTGCTGCAGTATTACAAGCGATCATTCGACCAATTATTTAGTGTGTGTGTGTGTGTGTGCGCGCGTGCGTGTGTGTGTGTGTGTGTGTTTCAGTACAATATCTGTTCATTCATTTGTTCTTTGATGCCCAATCTTTAACTCCTTTGTCCCCCCCCCCCCCCCCCCCATGTCACGTATTAGTTTAGCTTGTATTGAATGTTGTCTCTTCATGTGCGTGCTGTGTGTATTTATGTATTGGACACTGCTAACCAAAACAAATTTGTTTATTAATTCATTGGCCAATAAAGAATATTGAATCTTTGAATAACAGAGAGCTAAGAAAAGACAACTTTTGAATGCCCTGCTTTTCTTCTGGTACGGTTTTGCCAGTCTGCCACATTGCCTTGGGTGTGGCTGGACCTTAAACTTTAACATCAGTCGATCAACAACTACTGCTTTGACATCATAGACCGTGACCGTACTGTCCAGCAGACCACGATGTCATAGTGTATAGGGGAAAATGTGTGTTGGGTACCATGTAAACCAGGGAAAGACAGACCTGCAACTAGAATGCATGCTCAACCGTCTCCCCACATATCCTTTTACCCCTCCATCCACGCTTCTTACATGGTTAGTTTAGACATTGTGAGTCTGTTAGAACTGCGTATGTTATTAATAGACAGTGATGTATACAACTGATTTACCGAACTTATTCATCATGTATCTCTTCTGTCTTATGTTCGTGATTTATCGTCATCATTGAACACGCTGTTGTTGTCATAGGAGTAACAACAACCACCAGTAGAATGCAAAGAGACAGAACGACTGTGACTTACGTCTGTCCTAGTAGCTGTAGACGGCACGAGTGTGGACAGAGGCATGTAGGGACGAAGCTACAGCAGTGATACATCATGAACATAAGCTACTACAGCTGTTTAGGTCAGATGGTTGTGTCTGTATTTTCACTGCCTCATAGTCCGTAAGTAGAAATTAAACATAGTGGAGTGAATTTTAGAGCTTATACAAATCATTTACTTCCAGATTATATATGGTTGCTTCTTTTATTTATGTATGTCTTCAATCGTGGTCTGATTGTAGTGTATGTAGTGTGTATGTGCATGCGTGCGTGTATGTGTGAGTGTGTGTGTGTTTGACCAGTAGAATAAGACCAGTTTGGTGAAGTGTATGGAAGTGTGCATCAAATCTCCACACGCGTGCATTTTATCTGACGCATGGACACAATATACTGTCGTCATCTGTGGCTGATCGTTGCTGTCTGCCGGCAAACATTTCCTGAATAAAAGATTTCTGTGCACTTTGGTGTGTACTGTGTGTGTTTTTTTTTTGAGAGAGCCTGTGGAGAAACAACAACAACAAAGAACAAAGAAAACATGCACTGTTGAAATGACTTTATATCACTACTGGCTCACGCCTTCCCTGCACAGCGATGTGTCCTTGATCCTTTACTTGTTTGAAAGCCTGAACATCGCCTGGGGCTAATGCCTGGGCCAGGCATCGGCACTGTCTCCGACCGTGAAGCTCACGTTCCATCTTCTGGGTACTTTCACTCATTTATGTATTTATTTAGATTGTAAAGGAAATTTCCATGATGTCATGAAACCTGCCCTATCAGATCTTTTCCTCTGAAGCTCCCTTCTCATCAAAGGCTTGCTTTTCTGCTCGCTTTTTTTTTCTCCTTCTTATATTAGATGTACCTCCCGTTGTTTTAAGACACCCCCCCCCATCCTGGTGATTTCATCGTCCTGTACACGCCTTGTGCCGAATCAGAGCAAAACGCTCTCTGTAGTGTGTCGCTTTCCGTCTTTCTACTGTCTACCTGTCTTCTCTCCCGTCAGGAGTCTGTCTTGCTCTCATCCCGGTTCACCCACCTGGATGTCCTCCATTGTCTTTAGTTAGTCCCAATCCTGAAGATTTTCACTGGACAGCTCTGCTCTGCTGACTGGACCGTATATGTTCATGATTGCTGGACTGGGCGCTGGCAGCCCATTCTGCAGTGGTACATTAACCGCATTTGTGGCACGTTTTTTTAATTATCTTTTGCGTTCTGATCAGGATGGAGCAGACTGAACGGACTGGCTAGCGTGAATTTCTACCTGACTCCATCTGTCTTTGGAGCTCAGTGGTAAGGGTCTCCATGACAGTGTGATTTTCAAGTAAGACATACATACGTTATTCTGCCTTGACTCTCGATAGGTAAGATAAGGTAATGTTGCTTACAGTCCAGCCGAGCCGACCGTAAAGGGCCATATCAGGGCTGTCACCACGTTAAAGTCAACCACAAGTCATCCAAAAAAATATATATATAAACGGAACAAGAAAACATGTCTGATAAAAGCACAAAGAAAAATCAGCTTCAGTGATGTGCGATACATAGACTAAGCCACATCTGCATCATACACCATCCACTGAGCTACACACCACACCACATGAAAATGCCTTGATACTCACAAATATACATACATTAGCGAGTAACTAGACATTTTGGCGTGGTGTGGTGTGTGTAGTTCAGTGGAAGGGGTATGATACAGATGTGGCTCCTTTACATCTCCCCGCCTACAGAGGAACAGGTAGCTGTGTGCAGCTGGTGGACTGGGGATGGAATGTTCAAGCCAGGACAAAAATCTTGTCACCATCCTCCATCACGCCTAATCCGGCCTTGCCAGAGTGTGAACTCTGACCCCTTTTTATCTACATGAAAGTTTAACGTCCGCACCCATCCAAAAAATAGCGATAACCGTGTCAGGACAGTGGGGTGGGTCTCATCCGTCATTATATTTCACACACCAACCAAATTCAAACCGATGCACACTTCCCATATATCCTGGAGAATAGTTTCAGGCCTATCTGGCTCTAGCTCTGTGTGGTCGGAGTGGCCGCAGCCACATCCAGGCCGGCTTGTAGCAGCCACAGCTGCGCCCGAGTCCACGGAGAAATATTGACATCGGGTCGATAGGGCCACCTGTTAACGGAGGTCCTGCACGGCTGCAAGTCACATCGGTCGTTCTGCATCTTGTGGCCTTCCAGTGTGCGAAATATTGGAGGTTAATGGACTGTAGCGGTGCATTTTGCTGAAGTTAACATCAGAATTAAAACATTTGGGAAATCGTTCATCCTAGACGTCTAGACGCAACAACACATCTTGACTGTGGACGGATAAGTCACGAACTCTTGTTTACAGGAAAGAAAGAAAATGTCGATCGGCCCTCCACAATGCAGGTTTGAAATGCATTATTACTATTAAAAGTACTTAGCGCCTATCCTCGGTTAGAGACCATGCTGTAAGTATTTTACAATCCACGATCTTGTTTGCCCAACGGGTTGCCAACCATCCCAGAGTCGACCGAACAGCTGCCTGCTGGTGCTACATTTTGTTGCTTCCCTCGTCATTCGTTCTGTCAGTCAATCAGTTTTACATTCATATTTCCATTCTTTAGATGCATGCTATGTGTAGCTTGTCATCCATAACAGCGGTCAAACATTCCTTTTTTTTTTTAAACTTGGTGATGGATTTTACGTGTGTACAAGATGTGTGTGCGTGCGTTCATGCACGGAATCTCGGTTTGTAGTCTCATTCCAAGGTCTTTTCGGAAGGTTGAGTTAGAACTAATGTCAACTCCGAGGGAAAAATCC
Source organism: Conus betulinus (assembly GCA_016801955.1). Classification (NCBI taxonomy): domain Eukaryota; kingdom Metazoa; phylum Mollusca; class Gastropoda; order Neogastropoda; family Conidae; genus Conus; species Conus betulinus. Next base: position 633,689 of record JADBJO010000006.1, on the reverse strand, counting down.
CCTTGTATCAAAACGGGCTGGCGAAGAATCGAACCCGCAGCCCCAGTATCACCAGGATGGCGTTCTACCAACTAGCTATTCCGCGCCCTGCAACACCTCATAAGTCTGCACATACTACGTTCTCTCTCTCTCTCTCTCTCTCGTCTCTCTCTCTCTCTCTCTCTCTCTCTCTCTCTCTCTCTCTCTCTCTCTGTGTGTGTGTGTGTGTGTGTGTGTGTGTGTGTGTGTACGTTAGTGTGTGTCAACACGGGCTCAGATGATACGGTTAACGGTTGTAAATTCTAGGGGAGAGCGAGGACTGGCGACATAAACAAAATCACCCACAGCTATCTCCATTCTGCTCTCTCCCATGTTTTCAGTAAATGCAGCTAGAGGATCATCTGAGAGAAGGGCGATGATGACATGGAAAGCGGAACGGCGGGGAAGGCTTTGTCAGCCCATGTGTAAAGGGGAATAACTGTTGAACGTATCATTAACAACGGGATGATCTCCCCTTACATTCATCATCACAGCTATCGATCGCAATCCGCTTTGTACAAAGCAAGAGGAGTGTCGCGTGTGCCGCCCTCACGGCACGAGCTCTGCTTGATGGAGTGGGGTAAATATCCTGATCTAGTGCTCCAACTTTCCGCCGAGCCATTTCAGAATATTTCGCATGTGTTAAGCGTTGTCAGCTTGCATGGTATTTCGCCATAACTCCCCGTCCAGCAGGGTGCAGTGGAGGATGGACATAGTTCACACTGTGACTCCCTGCCCAAGACCATTCTACAGGATACAGTGGAGGGTGGACATATATCTTCTCTATGACTCCTGTCCAAGACCATTCTACAGGGTACAGTGGAGGGTGGACATGTATCTCACCATGACTCCCTGTCCAGACCATTCTACAGGGTACAGTGGAGGGTGGACATGTATCTCACCATGACTCCCTGCCCATGTTCATTCTACAGGGTATAGTGGAAGACGGACATGTATCTCTTTTTGACATCCTGTCCAAGACCATTCTACAAGGTGCAGTGGAGGTTGGACATTATCTAACCATGGCTTCCTGCCCAAGACTTTACAGGGTACAGTGGAGGGCGGACATGTATCTCCCCATGACTCACTGCCCAAGACCATTCTACAGGGTACAGTGGAGGGTGGACATGTATCTAACCATAATTCCCTGCCCAAGACCATTCTACAGGGTACAGTGGAGGGGGGACATGTATCTAACCATAATTCCCTGTCCAAGACCATTCTACAGGGTGCAGTGGAGGGTGGAAATGTACCTTTCCATCACTCCCTGACCAAGAACAGTATACAGGGCACAGTGACGAGTAGCCATACATCTCGCCATCACTTGCTGTCCAAGACCAACATACATGAATTTGCGCATTCTTTGTGAACTGTGGGCTTTCCGGTCGTTGTTCTTAATTAATGTGTTCAGCACAGGTCGTTGTTCTCTCCCTGAGTACAGCCAGGAAAGAGCCTCTACTGGTTACTCAGATCACATGAAAACCGACATTTACTGCAAGTGTCGACTGAACAGAAATAGTTATATAGTTGAAGACACAACTGTATTACTTTTGGTATAGTAGTAGTAGTAGTAGTATAGCAGTGCTGGTAGTATTGTTATTATTATTGTCATTATTTGTTGTTATCATCATCATTGTTATTTGTTATACTTATTACTACCATTACTATTACTACTACTACAACAACCTTGAATTTAACTATTTTTACAGTTGGAGACAGCTTGGACAAGATCGTATTGGTTGTTGTTGTGTGGACAGTAGTAGCAAAGATAGTCGTGTCATTACTTTCATCACTATCGACATCGCCATTAGGATGAATATCGTTTGGAGCTTTCTCGAGCGCAACTGATTAAATGGCCGTGTGTGTGTGTGTGTGTGTGTGTGTGTGCGTGTGTGTGTGTGTGTGTTTGTGTGTGTGTGTGTGTGTGTGTGAAGGAGAGAGAGAGAGAGAGAGAGAGAAGGGGGCGGGGACCATTTGCACGTGCCTGTTAGAGCAAAGTCGACCTGTGTGTGTGTGTGTGTGTGTGTGTGTGTGTGGAACCATTTACACGTGCCTGTTGGAGCGAAGTCGTATACTACCTTTCTGCACGAGAGCGCGTTGAGAGCACGCAACACGCACATTGAAAAGTGTTGACAAGTTAGAATTAGTAGGTCACCGTGTAAAGGGCTGCCGGCATAGAAATGAAGTGGAGCGACTCTCTCTCTCTCTCTCTCTCTCTCTCTCTCTCTCTCTCTCTCTCTCTCTCTCTCTCAATGCTGAAATCGTTATGATGAAGATGTGTATCAACTGTTCTGTGTGCCTGTGGGGGTAGTGAGCTGTCAGAGTTATACTGTATCCGAAGCAGGGGTTCATGAAAGATGCAGCTCATCCCTCTCCTTCCGCCGCTTTAATCGTCCCTGGACTGATCAAGTACTCGTTGACTGCTGGGTGAAGACAGAGATTTTTCAAGCCGTAAACATCTGGAAAAACCCACAACCGTCAGCACCACCGCCAACTGTTCTAACCGCTCAACTATGGGCCCCACTGCTAATGCTGTACGTTGTTTATTAAGGAGTGTTTTTAGTTCTTCAGCATTTGAAAAAAATAAATCTGTTAGAAGCCAGGAAAGTTACCGAATGTTCTGTTACAAACGTGAACACAGGTGAGTACAGTTACCGCACTGACATGATCACTCTGTTCCTGCTCATTTTCAAACAAGGAATGACAAAAACCTTGGAACTTGGATCTTCTTGCGAGTTTCTTTCAGGTTTTTCTGGATGCGCGTAGGACTTTTTTTGTCTTCAAGTCACTGAACGAAACAATGGGAATTACAAGAGAAAACGTTATCAAAGCAGATAACTGGAAATGTCTTCGGCACAGAACGTGTCTCGGGTGACACCCAGCGTGATGTTCACGGGAACGCTAATGAACGGCAGCTTACTTGACCTTATGTTTTCGCTTCGTGTGTCATTTCAGTGATACAACAGCAAGCTTCAACTTTAAAAAGACGCTATAAACACCTTCCCTATCGTTTAATCATCTGACAGACAACGGAACAGCACAAGATGCCGAATCGATCACATTTTGAACCGACAAATAGGCGGAGAAGTGTGCTTGCAACAGAAACAACTTGATAACTATCGATTGACATTTAACCCATTTACCACCACAGATGTAATCCTACACTGTCACTGACACATCTGGTTTGTGTGGGGACGCCTGCTAAATCCATGGCGCTCAGCAATGAAATACCTCTTCTCTCGCTCTCTGCCACCTCCGGGTAGTTTCCTTGTGTAAAGGCTTGGCACCTTCAGGCAGGCGGTTCTTTCCCAGTTCTGTCCGTGCGTTGGTGTATCTCTCGGTCTCTTTGTGCGTTTGTTTCTTTGTTTGCAAGAAAACTCAAGCATATTTAGGAAAATCTTTATCGGCTGCTGTCGTTTGATTGTTTTCATTGTTTGTTTCTTTGTTTTATCATGCTGTCCTCCGTGGCATTGTTTTCCATGCCACCCATCCTCCCCGCCACATACACACACTCACACACGCACACACATGTGCGCGCGTGCACACACACACACACACACACACACACACACACACACACACACACACACACACACACACACACACACACACACACACACACACACACACACTTTCTCTCACTCTCTCTCTCTCTCTCCCATTTGATGACGACATTAACATATGAATCAAACATTTGAGTCATAAGTCTCTCTCTCTCTCTCTCTCTCTCTCTCTCTCTCTCTCTCTCTCTCTCTCTCTCTCTCTCTCTCTCTCTCTCTCTCAAACAGCTGGTTCTGCCTCTGTACCGACAGCCCACAAGAAGCGCGCAACAGTCGGTTATCATGAAGCAATCTACCATAGTCACATTGGTGGTGTGTGTGTGTGTGTGTGTGTGTGTGTGTGTGTGTGTGTGTGTGTGTGTGTGTGTGTGAGTGGAAATCCCAAGCGGACTATGAACATGGACCAAATGGAATATCCATGTGTCTGTGGAAAGCATTTCGCTACCACCCGTGGCATGAAGATCCACAGAACAAAGATGGGACCACGCTGTTGGTTCGGATGAGGAATTTGCACAGGCCCTCGATGCCAGCGCCTGAAACTCAACCTGCCACGAGCAAACGAGACTAAAGATTGGGAGAAACTGGATGCAAAAATCGTCCAAAGACTCGATGCACTGATAGGGAAAAGCACCCTGGAACACAAACTAGCCACATATGGGGACATTGTGTATGCCCACATGTAGAGACGCCTATGGAGCAAAACTACCCAAAGAGAAAACACCTCCAAAAAATCAGACGCCAAGAAGAGAGATGGACAAGATCAGGGTCCAAAAGAAAAACCTCAAGAAGCAAATGAAGACCGCACTGCCAGCTGAAAAACAAGGCTTGGAAAAACTCTGGGAAGACCTGAAAGCAAAACACAGCGCCCCCAGCAAAGCGGAATCTGCGAGGAAGAGGAAGAGCAAAAAGAAGAAGACACAAGAGCGCTTCTTCAGAGAGACCCTTCCAGTTTGCCAGAACTCTGTTTGAGCAGCCAAAATCTGGGACCCTAAGTGTGGACAAAGAGTTTTGAGCAGCATCTGAGGAAAACATACTCTGACTCACAGAGCAAAGCACCACTCGACATTCAAGGTCTGGTGTGGCCAACCACCCCCTGAGGAACAGTTCAATGACAAGCCTCCAACGTTGGCGGAAATCAAGAAGGTGGTCGACAAAGCCAGAGCCAAATCATCACCAGGGCCAAACGGAATACCTTTACCAGCTGTACAAGAAATGTCCCAAGGTGCTGGAGTGGCTCCACAGGCTGCTGCGATCAGCTTGGAGAAACAGATCAGCGGCCAGTGGATGACGGCAGATGGTGTGTACATCCCCAAAGAGCAAAACTCAAGTGACACATCAGCCAGTTCAGGCCAATATCACTACTGAACGTCGAAGGGAAAATCTTCTTCTCTCTCTGTCATGGCAGCAAGGCTGACCAAGTACCTCATGGAAAACAAGTACTTGGATGTGTCAGTCCAGAAAAGTGGCATCCCAGGCGTGGCTGGCTGTGTAGAACACGCCACAATGATCTGGGACGCAATCCAAAGAGCAAAAACAGAAAAGAGAGACCTGGACGTAGTGTGGCTTGATCTGGCAAACGCATATGGATCTGTACCCCATGAGATGATACAGTTGGCTCTTGAGATGTACCATGTGCCAAAGAACATCCGCGACATGCTCAAGAAGTACTTCAATGGCTTCTCAATGCGCTTCTCTACCAAGGAGTACACAACAGATTGGATCAACTTGGAAGTGGGCATTGCAATGGGCTGTGCAATTTCCCCAATACTGTTCGTGTTGGCAATGGAAGTCATCTTGAAAGCAGCAACAAGCAACGCAAGACAAACAGACCTTGGGCGATGGATACAAGATGCCCCCTCTCAAGGCCTTCATGGATGACACTACAGTGATTTCATCCAGAGAAGACGAGACACGTCATGTGCTGGAGAGGCTGGATGACATAGTTGCCTCATCCAGAATGAAGTTCAAGCCAAAGAAATCACGGAGTCTCTCACTGAGGAAAGGAAAAGTGGCCGAATCTGTGGTCTTCAGTGTTGCCAACCAGGCCATTCCAACAGTTTCAGAAGAGCCAGTCAAGAGCCTTGGAAGATGGTATGATGATACGCTGAAACACACAAAGAGCAAAAGAAACCAAACAGATGTCGGAAGAAGGCTTGGAGACCATTGACCAGTGTGGGCTCCCTGGCAAATACAAGGTCTGGTGTCTGCAGTTCATGCTGATACCAAAGCTCCTATGGCCTCTGATGATATACGACATCTGCACCGAGCAGTGGAGGCAATGGAATCCAAAATAAACAAGTTCACAAGGAAATGGCTTGGTGTCCCACCCTGTCTGACTGACATAGCGCTGTACTGTCGCCAAGCAAAGCTGAAACTACCACTGAAATCCATCCTGGAGGAATACAAAGCAGGGAAGATCAGATTCAAAGCATGCTGGAGGACTCAGGAGACAAGGTGGTAGAAGCAATCAAGCCCCAGCTGAAGACAGGCAGAAAATGGAAAGTTCAAGAGGCGATGGATTCTGCAAAAGAAAGTCTCAAGATCAGAGAAATAACAGGACACACACACACCCAACAAACAAGGACTGGGAATGACCAAAACTGAATGGTGG
>JADBJO010000006.1:595000-612500 GCA_016801955.1 Conus betulinus | reverse complement strand
GTTTTAAAATTTGGGCATACTTGTTTCTTTGTCTGCTGTTTATAAATTTGAGCATACTTTTACCAAACACAGATTGTTAACTCGTTTTTTTTTCACAAATTTATTTCCTTATCATATGTATAAGCAAGCTTTTAACGTTTCAAAAGTGATGACGATTTGCATCTGCTCAGCGAGGGAATGATAAACCGAGATTTTAGATGGATGCACCAGAAAGGTACATGGTGGACGGAGAGACAAAAAGTGAAATTAGGTGGATAGACAAAGTGAAATTAGGTGGATGGACAAAGTAAAATTAGGTGGATAGACAGACAAAGTGAAATTAGGTGAATAGACAGGACAAAACAACACTGAGGAAAAAATTGATAGCCACGGAAAAAAAACGAGATAGAAAACATGATATCCATGGATATATGAACCCCTTTTTTTGCAGAAAAGGGCAAACTAATTTGCTCGTTCGTTCAATTCAATCAGTCATCCCACCCCGCTCAGTGTTATCTTTTGTTGTGTTCATTTCCTTCAATCGGAGATTAAAAAAATTAAAAAAAAAAAAAAAGAAGAGAGAGAGAGAGAGAGAGAGAGAGAGAAGGAGGGAATGAGAGAGAAAGAGACAGTTTGAGCGAGCGAACGAGCGAGAGAGAGAGAGAGAGAGAAAGGGTAAAAGGGATGGATGATGAAAAATGGTGACGTGAACACCTTTTCACCTGTGAGCAGGTAATGTTTTAAAGACTTAGGGGTAACGTTTCACCCCTGACCACAAGCTCGTCAAGGCAAGCAATAATCTTAAGTCTCTGCACATGGCTTTCAGTTCGCTGTCAAAACAGAACCGGTCAGCCGGCGGGCAAGTGAAACTCAGCTTGATCAGTGACCTGACGAACATAATGATGATTCACACACACGCACACGCACACGCACACACACGCACACACACACACCCTTCATCCAGGTTCCCCTCTTCCCTCTCACACTACACCTATGTGAGGGTTTACTGAGGGGATGCATGATCCACACGGGCGGTGCACTAACTGAAATGTGACAGAGGAGCTATCCCCCTCTCCTCTGCACTCCACATACTAGGTATTCTTCAGAGTCGTTCCAGACTCTTACTTCCGTGCTTTTGTAGTTTTCTGAATCGGCACCAGACGGTTTGCTTCAATAAGTGAGCTTGAAGAGGTAAACAGTCAAAGAGCAGATGCTTGCTGGTTATTCTCCGCCGTTACCGATATAATGTACTTCAGTTTTACGTCTTTTCACATATGTGATATTAGACGGAGAGAGAGAGAGAGAGAGGGGGGGGGGGGGGGGGGGGAGAGAGAGAGAGAGATGCATAATGTAAGTGTATGCATAATGTGGTTATCTAAGTGCATATATATGTCCCTCTAAGCATCCCTACAATATATCTGCAAATAATCTTAAAGTAAATGCTTAACTGGACTACAAATTAAAGAGAAAAAACCCTGAAGGCAAGCTTTAAATCTGAAAAGACATCACACAATGACAAGCCTGATAATGGTGGTAAGTGAGCTTGAAGAGGTAAACAGTCAAAGAGCAGGTGCTTGCTGGTTATTCTCCGTTCTCCACAAATACACATTGCTTCGTTTGTATGTTTAGTTTTTAAGGCATAAGGTTTTAATTTATAAAAATACTGAAATGAAATTTCTGTACTGGTACACATTTTTCACTTTTAAATGAGGAATGCTGTTTACATGTTCATAATTAATCAAATAAATGTTTTTATCAGCCACACTAAGCAACGTATTTTTGTAGTTTTTCTTCATCGGCACCAGACGGTTTGCTTTAATAATTGACTTCAGGTAAAGAAAAAGGATATATTCAATACCGTGGCGCACTTTTCATTTCTGGCTCTTCTCTTTGCACATATATCAGCTAGCTAATTACCCCAAATACCACAATGCGATGGAATCCAACAGAAGGTGACATCAGTTCCTTTACATATCAAGACATGAATAAGATGACATGTTTCATTTACAAGAAAGTTGTTCGAAACGGTATTTGGAAATTTTATGGTTTGCAGAACAGACATTGAAATCAACACAAATTACTTTAAATATTGATTGTGGCAAGTCAGTCAAATGTGACAATGCCATAATAATAGCTATCATTTCGGCGACAAATATTGATCTGCCTTTTCCGATGGAATATATCTTTTCAACCTTTTGTGATGGTATAACAAAAGCAGAACCTGACTGAGCGTTAGACAATACTGAACCATCTGTGTAAACTTTAAGATGTTGAGGATATGTCTCTTGTAAATGCATCTTTACAGAATAAGATAAAATATTTGGTTGCTCAGTTTTGTTCACATCAGTGTGATCAAAATCAAGATGTGCCCTGTTATCTGCTATCGATATAACCCGCACTTCGCAACACAAACTGTGCTTCTCTGTACAGCCTGCATTCATCTTGCAGCCTCCCTTCATTTTCCAGGCTGCCATTCGATATAGAACCCGCCCTTCACTACACAACCTGCCTTCACCATACAACCTGCACTTCCACTATACAACCTGCCCCTCACTACGCAGCCTGCCCCTCACCATTCAACCTGCCTCTCACCATACAACCTGCCCCCAACTATACAATCTGCTCCTCAATATACAACCTTCTTCTCACCATACAACATGCAACACTGCAACTTGCCCTTCACCATACAACCTGCCCTTCACTATACAACCTGCCCCTCACTATACAACCTGCCTGTCACCATACTACTTGCCACTCAATATACAATCTGCCCTTTCACCATACAACCGCCCCTCACTATACAACCTGCTCTTCACTGTACAACTTGCCCTTCGCCAATCAGTCTTCTCTTCACTATACAACCTGGCCTTCACTGTATATTCTGCCCCTCACCATACAACTTGCCCTTCACTATACAACCTGCCCTTCACCATACAACCTGCCCTTCACTATACAACCTGGGCTTCACTGTATATTCTGCCCCTCACTATACAACTTGCCATTCACTGTACAACCTGCCCTTCACCATACAACCCTGCCCTTCACTATACTTTGGATTCTGTCTTGAGGGCACATAAGACCGTATGGCGAAAGCTTGGCTGTGTCTGGAGTGGCACTGTCTTCATCTGTCCGTGGGCAGGGGTGGTTGGGTCTGTGGGGTGTGCTCGACAGCTGGAGGGTGGTGTTTCTTTGCCGGTGGGCTCTGCAGTCATGAAATACGGGCTGGTACACCCATGGGGGATGCTGCTTTAAGGCTGTTTTGAGTTGCATCCTGTGGTCTGATTTATCTCTGTTCGGGAGCAGTTATGTCCCTTGATATCTTAATGGAGTGTCCTGCGCGTGCCTGTACCCATCGTCAACACGGCGCAGGCCTCCAAGGGTGGTACAGGACTGCTCTAAAGGCAGGTGAAGACGGTGCTTCTCTAGGTCCTCCCCAGCACCTTCGGGTGTTTCTTTCTTCTTCTGCCCCTCACCATACAATTTGCCCTTCACTATACAACCTGCCCTTCACCATACAACCTGCCCTTCACTGTACAACCTGCCCTTCACTGTGCAACCTGTCCTTCACTGTATACCCTCCCTTCACTATACAGTCTGCCCTTTGCTATACAACCTGCCCTTCACTGTACAACCTGCCCTTCACTGTACAATTTGCCCTTCACTGAACAACCTGCCCTTCACTATACAAACTGCCCTTCACTATACAACTTCCCTTCACTATACAATCTGCCTTTCACTGTACAAGTGCCCTTCACTGTACAACTTGCCCTTCACCATACAACCTGCCCTTTACTGTACAACCTGTCCTTCACTGTACAACCTTCACTTCACTGTACGACCTGCCTTTCACTATACAACCTTCCCTTCACTGTACAACCTGTCCCTCACTGTACAGCCTTCTTCTCACCATACAACCTGCCACTCAATATACAACGTGCTCTTCACTATACAACTTGCCCTTCGCCAGTCAGTCTTCCCTTCACTGTACAACCTGGCCTTCACTGTATATTCTGCCCCCTCACCATACAACTTGCCCTTCACTTTACAACCTGCCCTTCACCATACAACCTGCCCTTCACCATACAACCTGCCCTTCACTGTGCCACCTACTCTCTACTGTATAACTGCCCTTCACTATACAACTTGCCCTTTACTTTACTCCCTCCCTCTCTACTACACAACCTGCCCTTCACTATACATCCTGCCATTCACTGTACAACCTGCCCTTCACTATACAACCTGCCATTCACTGTACAACCTGCCCTTCACACTATATAACCTGCCATTCACTGTACAACCTGTCCTTCACTATACAAGTTGCGTTTCACTGTACAACCTGTGCTTCACCGTACAACCTGCCTTGCATTATACAACCTGTTCTTCACCGTACAACCTGCCCTTCACTATACATCCTGCCATTCACTGTACAACCTGTCCTTCACTATACAACATGCGTTTCACTGTACAACCTGTCCTTCACCGTACAACCTGCCCTGCATTATACAACCTGTTCTTTACCGTACAACCTGCCCTTCACTATACATCCTGCCATTCACTATACAACCTGTCCTTCACTATACAACTTGTGTTTCACTATACAACCTGCCCTTCACTATACAACCTGCCCTGTATTATACAACCTGTTCTTCACCGTACAACCTGCCCTTCACTGTACAACCTGTTCTTCACTATACAACCTCCCTTCACTATACAACCTGCCTTTCACTATACAACACTGCCCTTCGCTATACAACCTGCCCTTCACTATACAACCTGTCCTTTACTGTGCAACCCGCCCTCACTACACAACCTGCCCTTCACTATACAACCTGCCCTTCACTGTACAACTTGCCCTCACTATACAACCTCCCTTCACAATACAACCCGCCCTTCACTATATACAACCTGCCCCTCACTTTACAACCTTCCCTTCACAATACAACCCGCCCTTCACTATACAACCTGCCTTTCACTATACAACCTGCCCTTCACTGTACACCCTCCCTTCACTATACAACCTGTCCTTCACTACACAACCTGTCCTTCACTACACAACCTGCCTTTCACTATACAACCTGCCTTTCACTATACAACCTGCCCTCCCCTGTGCAACCTCCCTTCACTACATAACCTGCCCTTCACTACACAACCTGCCTTTCACTATACAACCTGCCCTTCACTGTACACCCTCCCTTCACTATACAACCTGCCCTTCACTGTGCAACCTACCCTCTACTGTACAACCTGCCCTTCACTATACAACCCGCCCTTCACTGTACAACCTGCCTTTCACTGTACAACCTTCCCTGCACTGTACAACCCGCCCTTCACTACACAACCTGCCCTTCACTGTACAACCTTCCCTTCACTATGCAACCTGCCGTTCACTATACAACCTGCCCTTCGCTGTACACCCTCCCTTCACTATACAATCTGCCCTTCACTGTACAATCTGCCCTTCACTATACAATCTGTCCTTCACTGTACAATCTGCCCTTCACTATACAACCTGCCCTTCACTGTACAACCTGCCCATCACTGTACACTCTCCCTTCACTATACAATTTGCCTATTCAGTCAAACATAGGAGGGTACTTGGGAGATCGGAGGCCCCTGTCGAGGTCGAACAGATCCTGGATCTACCGTCTGATCGTGATCCGCAGTTAAACGTATTCATCTATGGTCCACGTATATGTTTTCCCTACAGTATTGGTCAAATCAGTCGAGTCAGTAGCGTTTGGCGTGATCTTGCTAACAGAAAGACAATCAAAGCAAAGACGGGTAGCAACGTTACCTTCATGGTGGAAGTAGTAATGTCTTCTTTTTCCCTGGTGGTCCAATATATAAAAAGGGGGCTGTGGGGGGGGGGGGGGGGGGGTCTCTGATATATGTAACGCCAGACATTGTTATGGACGCCAGCAGGGGAAGAATGCGCTGAGAAATGAAACATTTAGGGACATAGTCATTCCATGGGTCTGGGTCTGTCAAATTCCATCTTCTGTCTGTCTCTGTCTCTGTCTGTCTGTCTGACTGTCTCTGTCTCTCTCTCTCTCTCTCTCTCTCTGTCTCTGTCTTTCTCTGTGTGTGTGTGTGTGTGTGTGTGTGTGTGTGTGTGTGTGTGTGTGTGTGTGTGTGTGTGTAGGACATGCAAGTGTGCAGTTACTATACATGTACTAATAGTACCTGACATGCCAGTTCACTATTCTAATTTGAGGCGTCTTCAATGATGAATACACATTATGATTTTGTTATTGTTGTTTTTAACAGTACTTAGCATAATTAATTTTGCACAGTGCTCGGTACTGCCTGACTTTAAAGTAGGAACAACGAAACAGGTCGTTAATAAGTTTTAAACTTTTCAGTTTCTTTTTTTTTGCTGCAAACATGTACGCCTTTGACTTTTATCAGTTTTATTTCTCAGAATACAGTCATTTGAAAACATGTTCTAAGAACCCCAATTTTCAGCGAGAAGAGTTGGGGAGAGAGGGAGGGAGGGGGATGTTGGATTTCCAGATATCTGTTGCATAAAGACACCATTAAATTCTGCCTTCCTCCACCCACCCACCCCCCCTCCCAACATCCTGAACCATTCGCACCCCTCCTACACTCCTTTCCCTGCAACGTCTCCCTCACACACACACACACACACACACACACACACACACACACACACACACACACACACACACACACACACACACACACCCTCCCCGCCTCCACCCCCATTTCCTCCTTCCGTCCACCTTTACCTGCCCTAGTCTGCCATGTCAGCATTCAGGTGCCCGTTCACTGGTGGGTGCAGGGCCCCAAAGTCATAGGTGGAAGATCCCACATAATCAGTTCCATCGGCACGAAAGATCAAACAGCATGATTGTACCTTTACCCGTCCAACCCAGCACCCCGAAGGCAAAAAAAAAAAAAAAAAAAAAAAAAGAAAAAAGAAAGAAAGGAAGAAAAAAAGATGAGAAAAAGAAAAGAAAGCTGGCTTAAAGAATGGCAGAAATGCACATTCGGATGTAGAACAGAAAACACACATACACGAACAAAGGCTGAAGTAAACACACGGGAGTTCCAATCCCCCCTCTCCCCCCGCGCCAAACACAGAGATTGGTCATTTTGCTGCCCACCCTGATGTGCCAACATTCCGATGATATCCATTTAATGTAACCCTCCCCCCCCCCCCCCCTCCCCCCTCCCCCGTCCCCAAATGCTTATCCTCGTTTGCCATGTTCATGTGTCGTCATGTTGGTGGTATAGTGCTGCACATTCGCCTACCCCGCGTTATCCTCCTTTACGCGCTATGCTGCGATGTTTCGTTCTTTGTTGTTGTTGTTTTTTTCACCGTCTGCCACGTTTACTCTGTGTGGTAGAGCAGCGTGTTCGTAGTCAAGCGTTGTTCTGGTGTTTGCTGTGTTGTGCGAAAAAGGTTTCCTTCCTCGTGCCCCCCCATACCCCCCATCTCTCCCCCCCCCCCGCCCCCCTGAAATTGATGATTATCAGTCCCCCCCCCCCCCCCCCCCCACGTCCGACGTATAACCCAAACCTGAATCTAAGCTAACTCCATGTTTCTGGCGCCAGGTTAGCTCAGTTGGCTGGATTCCCTTCCTCGCAGTCTGAACATTTGGAAGTCCGGGCGTCCGACGTATACATGACCATTTTTTGCCCCTCCTAGCCTGTTGTCGTTCTGGCAGTCTCAGTGTCGTGTTATCTAGGCCGAGTTTTCTTTCCGTACCCATTGGCCACAAACCTGGGACATGGTTCTTCCTAAAGGCCACATGGCCTAAAAGTGGATGTCCCCATTAGCCACATGACCTGAAACTGTTTGTCCCCATTGGCTAAATGACCTGAAACTGTTTGTCCCCATTTGCCAGATGACCTGAAAGTGGTTGTCCTCATTGGCCACGTGACCTGAAACTGGTTGTCCCCCATCGGCCACGTAACCTGAAACTGTTATCCCTTTTAGCCAAATGACCTGAAACTGGTTGTCCCCATTAGCCACATGACCTGAAAGTGGCTGTCCCCATTGGCCACATGACCTGAAAACGCTGTCCCCATTGGCCACATGACCTGAAAGTGACTGTCCCCATGGTCGGGTCATCTGAAACAGGTTGTCTCATGACCTGAAAGTGTTTGTCCCCATTGGTCGCATGACCTGAAAATGGTTGTCCCCATTGGCCACATGACCTGAACGTGGCTGTCCCCATTGGCCACATGACCTGAAAGTGGTTGTCCCCGTTGGCCACATGACCTGAAAGTGGTTGTTCCCATTGGCCACATGACCTGAAAGTGGTTGTTCCCATTGGCCGCATATGACCAGAAAAGTGGTTGTCCCCATTGGCCGTATGACCTGAAAGTGGTTGTCCCCATTGGCCGTATGACCTGAAAGTGGTTGTCTCCATGGGCCACATGACCTGAAAGTGGTTGTCCCCATTGGCCGCACGACCTGAAAGTGGTTGTCCCCATTGGTCACATGACCTGAAAGTGGTTGTCCCCATTGGCCACATGACCTGAAAGTGGTTGTCCCCATTGGTCCCCATGACCTGAAAGTGGTTGTCCCCATTGGCCGCATGACCTGAAAGTGGTTGTTCCCCATTGGCCGCATGACCTGAAAGTGGGTGTGGATGAGAAAGCGGAATGCCTCACAACGTTGTGACTCCATAACCGTTAGCAGGTGGACAGACTCTGCCGGACACTGGCCGCCACAGGCCTACAGCAATGACGGGTCTGGTCAGGGGACAGTAAACAACAAATAAGGAGAGTAACTTTTGCACCCACAAGGTCAGGGGAGTCAGCCTGTACTGCTCTTCTTATTCTTTTTAACTCTAGACTCTTTATGTTCCTCCATCGTTTCCCTGGAAACCAGACAAGTACGACGGACTAAAAGCAGGTTGTTCCTAGAGTGTGCAACGTTCGCCGGCAACAAAATCGGTTAATGACGATGAAAACAACCGCCGTGACATGTTTATGCGGACTGCTGCCCATTGGAATAGAAGACACCGTGTACTTTGAAGGTCAAACCAAAAGTACGGGCGAAACCGTGCCACGGCCGGTCTTTCATGAAAACACCGTAACACGTAACAACACACCATTGTCAAAATCTCGGAGGATGGTTCTCGAAATCTTTGATTCTTGGACAATACCGATGTTTGTGATGCTGCGTTCAGAAATACCCGAGGTGTTACACGAAAACGTCACATGCATACACACATGTATGCATTCATAGATACATACATGGATGCGTACATACATACATGTTTGCATACATACATACACAAACACACAAACATATGTACAGATATAAATATATACATACACAGATATTCATTCATTATTCATTAATCCTCTTCATCCCGCAACCCGAGACATAAGGCGCCAACAAGCTCCCTCCAGCCCTCTCTGCCCTGGGCAAGCCAGCTCAGTTCATTCAGGTCTTGTCTGCCTCTCTCATCTCCTCCTCCACTGTCCTCCTCCAGGTGCCGAGTGGTCTGCCTCGCTTCCTCTTCCCCGGTGGTGCCCATCTCAGCGCAGTATGAGGGAGTCTGGTCTTGCCCATCCGAAGGATGTGTCCCAGCCACCTCCACCGCCGCTGCTTCACCTCGGCCACAATGTTGTTTATGCTGGTACGCCTTGACACTTCCCTGTTGGTGATACGCTGCTGCCAGTGAAGTTTCAGGATTCGGGGAAGACACCTTCCTTCGAAGCCTCTGAGCCTGCTCTCAATCTTCTTGTTGGTTCTCCATGTCTCTGAGGCGTATAGGAGTACTGAGCGTACGTTGGACCTGTAGATCTTCAACAGTTGACTACCAGATGTTTTTCAACCCGCTGAATGCCCGAGCTGCGAGTCCTATCCTGGTTGAGATCTCCTGCTCGATGTTGCTATCGGCCGAGATGTAGCTATACACACATGTATATACACATATATGCGTACGTGCGTACGTACGAACATACGTATGTAGGTACACACATACATACAAAACATGCATGCGTACATACATACATACATACATACACATACATATATACGCTACATACATACATACATACTTGCATACGTCCGTACGTGCATACGTCCGTATATATATATATATATATATATATATATATATACACACACACACACATACATACATACAGGCATACATACATGCATTCATGCATATATACATGCATGCATGTGTGCAAGCATGCATGCATGCATACATACATACATGTGCTGTAAGAATAGGTGTATTGGAGTGTTGAAAATCGTGGTGTTAGCAAACACTCATTACCGGCTTTCGACTTCCTGATTCGCAATGTACAGATCAACACTAGGCAGCCGAAGGAAGCTGCTGCAAATCGCTTGTCCATCTCTTAGCAGCCTGCACAGTGTGGGACCCTCACACACCCAGTGCCATATTGACAGCATACAGGCCGTGCAAAGGAGACCTGCACGTGTTGTCCTCAATCGCTATCCTAACACTTCAAGAGTGTCAGCCATGACTGAAAGACTGCAGTGCCCTTCCTTCAAACATCGAAGGAAAGTATTGAGGTTGGCCATGCTAACCCAGCATCATAGGCAACCATGAAGATGTGATGAAGAGTCGCCTCACCTTGGATCACACCCGACAACGTAGATGTCATCCACCACCGATTGCAGTACCTCCAATGCCGTGCCGAATATCGCATTGACTTCTCCCCCCCCCAGCCACCATCAGAGATGGGACGGGGCTGCCAAAAGCAGCTCTGGTAGCGGACACCCTTGACTTATACAAGCCGTGGGTGCCACATATACGTAAGGGTAAGTCGGACAGTAGCTGGAATAGGTAGGTGGCGGTTGCCCCTCTCCACGTCTGTCCCTAGGAAGCGCGCGCGCGCGCACGCACGTGTGTGTGTGTGTGTGTGTGTGTGTGTGTGTGTGTGTGTGTGTGTGTGAGCGGAGGTGAATGGGTGCGGTTCTGTGTAGGCGCGTGCCGGGAACAGTTAGCCCTTTGGAACAAAAAACAAGAAGAAGTAGTCTCCTAATAAAACCCACACACAGTAGGCAAACAATTCTCACAATCTGAACTCTTTTTTTCAGTTTCCTATTCTTGTCTTTCTACATCCGCAGCTCATATAGCTGGGGAGGAGTCAGCAAAATGACTATGGCCATCTAGTAGATGAAGTGATGAAAAAACTTCTTAGGTCAAACAATGACGGTATATTTGAGCTTCTAGGGACACGCTCTCCCCTATTCGAACGTTCTGTTCGTTCGTGATCTGCTGCTTTCGTTCCCAGCAAACGTGAACAATCTTATTGCCACGTCCAATGTGTCTCGATCAAACCCGTCGTATAGTATCGTTTTCATGAAAACTTGGCACGACCCAAACAGGAGCAAGCAGAGCTGGCACACCTCTGATTAAGGGTAACAGGTCTGTCAGGTACCACCCGACACGAGGCTGGGGTGAGGTGACCTTGGCGCTTGGCAACCTACACAGGTTCCGCTCTGCTGGCTTTCAGTGAGTGACGCGGCTCGCTTTGCCTGCTGTCATGCTGTGCCTTATTACCGACCACAGGCCTTGACACAGTGTACATCGATAGACAAACGATCTGCCTGTGTGTGTAACACGGTGGGCTCTCTCTCTCTCTCTCTCTCTCTCTCTCTCTCCCCCCCCCCCCCCTCCCCCCCCCCCCCCCCCCCCCCCCCCCTTTTCACCCTCTTTTTTTCAAATCTCTGTGTGTGTGTGTGTGTGTTGTATAGCCTATTTATCTCTCTGTGTCCCCTCGTGTTCAGTTCCTCTGGCTGGCTGACTGAAACAGTTTATTGTCAGAGTAATCTTTGGTCTGTTTTACCAAATGAAGAAACACACTGTGATCATGTCAAAGAACACGAACAGCTCCTGTCTCTCTGATAAACAAGCCAGTCAAGCCATCAAGCTGCACATCGGACCGTATGAGAATCTGCTGACAGCCGCACAGAAAAGGAAACTACCTTGTACGACCATGTAACAAGATCCAGTAAACTCGCTTTAGCAACAACAACAGCAACAACAACAATAACAAGTCTTCCAGGGAACCTTGGTGGAGACACAGAGGAGAAGAAAAAGCAACAACAAACAACAACAGTAACAACAACAATGATGGACTGACATCAGTGCCAGATGGACCGGGAAGCCCATATGCAGAGCCCTGGGCATTAGCACATCACAGAGCTGGGGGAGATTGGTGTACAGTTCTTCACTACTGCACTCCAGGGACTATTCAGAAGAAGGCAGCTGGAGAAAAGCCTTGAATTTTAAAGGTTACTGGAAAGAAATGGCAATTTCAACACATTCACATTTGAGAAAATAACCATCAGGAAAACTCGGGCGCTTTCTTCTTCCCCTCTCTTTCCCAATGCTCTCTAAACACTTCCATCCTACCATCTCCCCACCTTCCACTCTTCATGCCCCCCCTCCCTCCCTCTCTCTCTCTCTCTCTCTCTCTCTCTCTCTCTCTCTCAAAAAATAGACATAAATCTTCTCTTCAGCCTCTCAGAGATGGCCTTCTTCAAGGCTCCGTCCTCCGCCCTACTCTTCTCAGTTTATAAACATTATCTTCCTTTAGTTCAAGGTGGGCCGACTTGAATGCAGATGAACTGTGCGCGCTAGTCATACCTTATTAATGACGTAGGTTTTGGTATTGCAAGTAAGTATTAATCAGTTAGGTAGTAGCATAAATAAAACATGTAAGTTTTAATTCAAATAAAGCCAAATGAGTGATGATAATAGCGGACGCAAAAAATCAGACAATTTTGGCCAAAGCGTTGAAGAAATGAATTGCCATGAAGATTTAGTAGTTATCGACACTTAATAATTCATCGTGTCCGATCATGTACGAAGTTACGTAAAACGGTTTAGAAAAGATATACCCCCCCCCCCCCCCCCCCCCCCCCCTTCCCCCGAAATTCGCGCAAGACGTTTTTCTATGCTTACATTGAATCTCACGTAAATTAGTATAACTCTGCAAATGCACGTATCCTGAAGCTACCGTATACTCTCCATAGAAATGCTTGTTTCATTCCGTTAAGAGAACTACCACCATCGTTTTCTGACTACACAACCTCATGTATTCTTCCATCTCGACTGGAATTAAAATACAACAAAACTGTCTATATGTTAAAGCTTATCTCATTGCGTGTTCCTTCAGCATAGACAAAGTTCCGTTCAACGAGGATCGTCAGGGTCACAAAATGATGTTGCTCTTCTGATCGTTTCGATAATTGCGCCAGGGGCAGATCGAATAGGAATGGAAGGCGATGGGGGGCATGGGGCAAAGGCGCTTTGTTGTGAGCGTAGTTGTGAGAACAGTAGCAGTTAGCGTTTCATGAAACGCTGTGTTAACTATTTTTTTTTTTAAGGAATATTGATAAAGTTCAACATCAGTCAGTCTTCGACTTTTCATACACGTATACGATTTTCACTTTGGCATGTTAGTCACCAATCCTTTAAGAACATGGGAAAGAAATATGGGATGAAAGGAGGCATGAACAAAAAAGAAAGAAAGAAAAAAAAAAGTATAGAAAAAAAAAAAAAACGACAGCAACAACAACAGAAATAACTCGAACAAAAAGGATTCAAAACAAAAATCAAATAAAAATGAATTAAAAACAAAAACTACACACACACACACACAAAATACCCGTAGACCCACTCCTCTCCCTCCTTCACCCTCTCGCCACCTCAACAAAAGTTGCGCGTCGCTCGCGCGCGCTTTGTGCGTGTCGTCAGCCTTCGCTGTCGAATCGGGTCACGGTACAAAACCTGTCAGGCCGGGAGAGAGCGAGACTTGAGCTTAGTCAAAGCAGACGACAAAGCTTTCTGCATGTGAGAGGAAAAACTGCAGTTGTTTATTATTCAACAATTTGGCGACGCTGAAGTGTCGCTGCAGGAAAAAAAAATCATCGACGATTTTCAGGGGAAATTCTGAAAGTAGATTGTGATTTATCTTTACGTTCAGGATAGAACTTGAGTCCGGCCGGTTAGGTTGTTTACAGGCGTGGGTGCATGTTGTTCATTCAACTGGTGCGTTTTTGATCCACTTGGTTTGCGTTTGGTGGTGTATGTGTTTGCCTCAACCTTGCCTTCACCGATCAATTACCTGGTCTCTTAACAAGGTATGTTGCAGACGTCTTTCTGTTGGTTCGGCGCACCAGATGTGTTTGTGTGTTTTCGTACAGTAATTTGCGCGCTATTCATGAGGTTTTCGTCTTTGATGTATTAGTTTATTTGTATACGTTATTGAGTAAGTATCCTTCTGTTCTCTCTCTCTCTCTCTATCTCTATCTCTGTCTGTCTGTCTCCCGCCCCCCCCCCCTCTCTCTCTCTCTCTCTCTCTCTCTCTCTCTCTCTCTCTCTCTCCATACGTTTTCAGCTTGCCATGTGAGATTTCAGAGTCAAATGGTTGAAATCCGTCATTACCATCGACACACAACAGTGAGGAAAAGAAGAGAGGGTGTGGGGTGGGATGGGCGGAGACGATACGAGACAAAATCCTGTATTTGCGATGATAACAGCTAAGGACTGTTTCGCTTTATTTTTACATCCAGTCCTCGCCCATAGTAGGGTCCACAATGTAGAACTAAGGCACTAGATAAGGAAACACATGCAAAATGACAGACAGACAGACAGACAGAGAGTATTGTGCGATTATTTTCTAATAACCTCGATTGGATCGTCTTCCACCAGAAACAGCCCCGGAAATAAATCACTCCTTGTGTAGGCTGTACCTGTCCTGTAGATTTCAGTTCTTCACAGTGAGAGCTCCAACTCCTACAACATGTGTTTAATGCGTTCAGAAAGGTCAGCCTATGGCACATCTGGTTTTAATAAAGCTGGACAAGAACAGTATGCGACTTTCAATTCAGCGGCTACAAGCTCACGTGGTGGTGTTCGGTGAGGATACATTTGAAGTTTTCCAACACACACAAGAGCAGGAAACGCTTTCAACGGTTCTGTTGCGGAGGTGTGGGTATATCTTTTTCGGATGGAGGTCTAATTAATGCTGCTGGTAAAACACAGTCTTTCCTACCTGGCGGGAAACAAGTGTTTGCTATGCGAAGTAGAGAAACCTGTTACTTTGCTGTTGCTTTCAAACCAATCACGGTTTAGACGTGGGGTAACAGTATTTCAACTTTTCATAGTGTGTGGGTTTGGTTTAGCCTACAAATAAACATCAGGGATAGGTCATCGCCCAGAATAGAAGCCCACGTGTTGCCAGCAAATCCTGTACACATCGTCCCAGCCGTTTGTTTCACAGGACAGCGATAGTTCAGTGCAGTGCCGTATATAAGTGGAAGCAGGGTGTGTGTAGCACTGCTTTGTGTACTATAATTTTCATCTTTGGGAACTTCCCAAAGCCAGAAAATGCAGTCTAATAGCATTCTGTGTGGTCCAAAGCACGTGTTCCTAAATAAACCAGGTGATCATGATTCCTTCAGAACCATTTTGATCGATCGCCATTGAACGATGTAAAGTTGTTTTTTCTTGAGCTACATTCGGTGAGACTTTGTCTGTCAGAATGCACTAGTGGCGTGTTTTTCTTGTCGTCAATGTGCTGGCAGGCCCGAACAGCGGATCTGTTGCTGTGAACTGTATGGATATGGAAGAGAGTCCGTTTTGAAGACCGTTATGGATTTGTTTTAAGAACGAAACTTGTCACTGGTCCGCCAAACGAATGAATTTGCACATGATGATATAAAGGCAACGACTTACTGCCCTGAAGTTTCGTGTGTGTGTGTGTGTGTGTGTGTGTGTGTGTGTGTGTGTGTGTGTGTGTGTGTGTGTGTGTGTGCATTCTCGTGTGTTTACGGCTAAGTAACACAGCTTTTCACGCCTTTCTTGATTTGTTATTTTATTTCTTCATCTTCATATAGGTGCTTCATTGCCGAAAACCCAAAGGAAAGTCACTAATAATTTAAAACACTTTTGTTATAACCGATAACTGTAGTGGTAAAGGGCCCGAATGCATTTTCTTTAAAGCAACGAAATTTAATTGCGACCAGAGTCCTCCGCAATCAGGAACATCGAAAAGAGCAAGGGTGAAGAGCGCAAGTATTCCGTTGTGTGCTGGACACGACAGTGAGTTAGGCAGAGTACAGCTGGTTGATTTCGTTGAGATAATAATGCTTTCTCATCAGCTTGTGACGTGAGCGTTCTCTCTCTCGTTCTCTCTCTCTCTCTCTCTCTCTCTCTCTCTCTCTCTCTCTCTCTCTCTCTCTCTCTCTCTCTCTCTCTCTCTCTCTCTCTCTCTCTCTCATAGAATTACACAAGTACTTGGCAGTGATCGCTTGAATCATCGGCAATAACAGAATGTAAGTTGTTTCCTCACTAGTTATGCCAATGAATGATACCATTCATTCTCCTGACTCGGTGAGGAAAAGTGCTTCACTTAGACTCCTGTATTTTGTTTCTTGCCAATGCCGTTGCCATCATCGTCCTCTTCCTGCTTGCGAACTCCACCAACAATCCCAAACATACAGCGAACATCATCATATAGTCACATGCTTAACCAACTTACAGGGAAGAGTGTGTGTGTGTGTGTGTGTGTGTGTGTGTGTGTGTGTGTGTGTGTGTGTGTGTGTGTGTGTGTGTGGCTATTCTATTCTGTCTCGTTTTTCTTTTATCCTTCCCCCACTGGCGCCCCTGTGTAAATCATGTACGCCATAATCCTGTATGCCAATCATTTTCTGTCATTTTTCTCTCTCTTTCTATTTTTAAATCAAATCGCATAAAGCAGCTTACTAAAGAGAGATTGGAAGGATATGCTGTGCCTAAAATCTTAATCTTTTTTCTGAATACAGTTTTCCTCCCTCTCTCTCTCTCTCAATCTCCTCTCTCTCTTCGCTCCTCTTTCTTTTCTTTTTTCCTTCCCCCCAGTGGCGCCTCTCTCTGTGTAAATCATGTCGCCATAATCCTGTATCTTCTCTCTTTCTCCCTCATTCCTCCCTCCCTCTCTCCCCTTACATCAGACACTGCCAATCATTTTCTCTCCCTCCCTTCTCTCGCCAAACCACATACTCACCACACACACTCCACACACCACACACTCACACACACTCCACACTCACACCCACACACACACACACTCCCACATTCTCTCTCTCACACACCCACACACACTACACACATCGCATAAAGCAGATTACTAAACACACACACACACTCTAATCCTTTTTCCTCTGAATAAGTTTCCCTCCTCCTATCTCTAATCCACTCACACTCTTCTGTCTCCTCTCTTCTCTCTCGTCGTTTCCTCTCTCTCCTCTCTCTCTCACACAACCTCCTCTCCTCTCACCCACTCTCACAACTCTTTCCCTCCCTCCCACCACACCCTCCCTCCCACACACACACACACAACACACACAACACAACACACACACACACACACACACACACACACACACACACACACACAGAGGCACACAACACAACACACACACACACACACACACACACACACACACAACACACACACACACCACACACACACACACAACACACACACACACACACACACACACACA
>JADBJO010000006.1:530000-580000 GCA_016801955.1 Conus betulinus | reverse complement strand
TCTCTCTCTCTCTCTCTCTCTTTTTCTGTCTGTCTCTCTTCGGTCTCTCTCTCTCTCTCTCTCTCTCTCTCTCTCTCTCTCTCTCTCTTCTTTGTGTGTGTGCATGTTTATGTGTAGTGTGGTGTGATGGTGGTGGTGGTGGTGGTGGTGGTGTGTGTGTGTGGTGTGTGTGCGTGTGTGCGCGCGCGCGCGCGCGTGCTATCAAAGTGTGAACTGAGTAGATAGATATAATGATATGTTTTCTTATGTTAAAATTGACTCTCTCTCTCTCTCTCTCTCTCTCTCTCTCTCTCTCTCTCTCTCTCTCTCTCTCTCTCAGTGTTTACCTTTGTGTTTGTGTGCGTGTTTGTATGTGGTGTGGTGTGGAGTGTGGTGTGGTGTGGTGTGTGTGTGTGTGTGTGTGTGTGTGTGAGAGAGAGAGAGAGAGAGAGAGAGAGAGCGCTAACAGCGTGTGAATTGAGTAGACAGATAATATGTCTTCATATGTTGAAATTGACTCTCTCTCTCTCTCTCTCTCTCTCTCTCTCTCTCTCTCTCTCTCTCTCTCTCTCTCTCTCATATACAACATAGTTTTAATCCGTCAGTTACATATGTAATGTATGCTTTTTTATCTATGTTTTCAGTCGGCCAGGTTCACCTGATCGTAATCAACACCAGCATAAAACAAGAAAGTTAACGAGGGCCAGAATACACTAAAAACACACAGCGTGCAGCTGTGCACATGAAGGACACAGCAAAGACCAGAAAGCTCCACTGAATATCAGAGTTGCCATCTGCTCGTTAACACCAACATGAGTGGGGGACTTGTGTTCTCCGCCTTTTTGTGTAAACATCAGCCTGTGAGCCTGTACAACAACCATTTGCCTGACTGGATCTGGACATTTGATTTGTCGCTGTCTGCTTTTTGACATTCCACGACCGAATCTGCATTACCTCTATGGTCACCACACCGGCACTTACATAAGCATCCACTAGATCGTCCCTCAAGGCTGTTTCTGCAACATGGCGACGAGAATGATGACGACTTCCGGACGACAGTTCCTGGCCCTGTGTATCTGTGTCATCTGCCACGTAGCGCTGTCACAAAACGGACCACAAGTTCTCCCCCCTGATGGCGCCTCCAACGCCACCTACACCAGCAAGGTGGACAGCAACGACACCGCAGCTGAGAGACGACCACAACTGGTTAGTACGACAGGTGTAGATGGGAAATTAAGGTGAAAAGGAAACCGGAAAGATGGGGTTCTGATTTGTTGATGCAATTATCTGACGACAAAACACAGTTGTCTCCCTTAGTGGATGTCGAACACGGTTTATTTGTTTGTTTTTCCCCTAAGTCTATCGCTGCTCATTTGGGAGTGTAAGGGCGCTAGACCGGCTCTCTTTGTTGGAGCACCTGAGAGGTTGTGAGTTTAAATCTCGGGCGCTTCACATTCAACATTGGCGTTTTCACTGCCCTGTGTTGTTCTGGTAGTGATGTGTAGTAGTGGATAGTTCCCAGAGCTTTTGTATTCTTCTTCTGCTTCCCTTTTTTTCATACTCTGTTGTTCGAGAGGTGTTGCATTTACTCTCTCTCTCTCTCTCTCTCTCTCTCTCTCTCTCTCTCTCTCTCTCTCTCTCTCTGTGTGCGTCTCTGTCTGTCTTTGTCTGTCTGTCGGTCTGTCTCTCCCTCTTTCATTCACTCTTCCCCCTATCCCCCCACCATCACAACCCTAGACCACAACACAACACATTATACCACCTGCACCCTACCTATACTATAATCACCACGATACTACCTCAACTGCCACTTTCCTCACTCAGCCTCCACACAATACTCGCACCCCCTCGCTTCAAGTAAACCACCCTGGCCCACTTGCCCCCAACCTTTCACCCATTCATTGTGTCATCCATGGCAGCCACTGTCACGGCCAAACCCCGCCCTGGCTGCAGCCTGGTGGCCGTGTACCCGGTGCGGGACATGCTGCAGGGCTTCCTCATCTCGGGCGCCAAGCTGGTGGAGATGGACATCACTCTGGAGAACTACGACCCAGACTTCCTGCCGTCCAGGTTGAAGCACGTGTACCACCCCGGACACTGGGTCAGGTCCACGGGGCGACAGGGCCGCAGTCTGCTGGTTCTGGAGGACAACTACGACTTCATGTCGCTCTTCTTCCTCAGGTACTGATGTCGCCCCCCCCCCCCCCACTGATGATGTCGCACCCCCACCCCCCTCACTTACCGTCCCCATCCTTCCACCCATCCCCTGCCCCCCCTTCCTCCGACCTGTCCCCATCGTCCACTGGGTTGAGGGAGTAGCCAGTTCCACCGTGGTGAGAAATCATCTGTGTGGGAGTCCGAAAAAAGTGGAACTCTCAGCAGGAACTTTGCCAGATTCGTTACCGAACTAAGGTGTACAAATAACGCTAGTATGTGGGTGGATCGATCGAAGTTCTATTCATTTTTCATTGTCTTTGAATCATTAGAGCAGTTCAGAGCTGCCTAGTGCACATTCACGCTCGCTTGCCACGGACATGGATCGAAGATGTCGCTTCATTCTCCCTGGCCCACGTCTTGCCTGGCTTAGGGCGAGAGAACTGTCCGCAAGTTGTTTAAACTCTTGATTTTAGCGGTGTGTTCTGAGAGGCAACTTCCCATTTGAAGAGATGGGATGGGTAAGAGGTATGTTTCTGGGAGAATGGATTGGTAGAAGTTTGAAATGAAGATTGTGTGACGCTGTCGTTGAGGAAGAGACTTGTGGTTCCTGGTACACAGTGTTGCAAACACAGAATCGGTCATACAAAAGGGGCATGCATATCTGCAGTCCAGAGGATGGACGAGGATTGAAGCTACTACTACGGCTGATCCAGACAATGATGCATACAGCTCCATCAGGTCATGCAGGGGCACGGAAAGCGAGGCTTACTGTTAGAGACTTTGGTCCTGTCTGATGTGTGCATGTGCACAGAATCCCGCCTGGGCCATTTCGGAGGGTTTAGAGTATAAAGTACAGGCCTATATCCATCTAGTAGAAATTCTTTGCACCAGTTTCTTCTTTCCTGTTGCTGTCTTTGACTCTCCCTCGTTCTTTCTTTCTTTTGTGTGTGTGTGTGTGTGTGTGTGTGTGTGTGTGTGTGTGTGTGTGTGTGTGTGTGCGCGCGCGCGCGCGCGCGCGAAAATAATAAGTGACTGGTAGCCTTAGCTTCCTTTGCTTGTAGAGAGCATCAAGCTAAATTTTCTAATATTTTGACCTTCCAACCGGAAACCAAAAAGACAACGTATCATACATTCTGTGCTGGCAGTATCGGGGTGTTCAAGATGAACGTGACTCTGGCGGACAGTCCTCGGAACTGCCTGATGACCCGCAGTCCGCAGCAGATCCTGCAGCTGATGAAGCGCCTGCTGCTGAACGACTTCAAGCCCCAGGAGGAAGGTCAGGCCAGCGGCAGCCTCAGCGTGGACGAGCACGTCTGCTACATCACCATCAAGGACGATGACGGGTAGGAGACAGAAAGGGAGGGGTGGGAGGGGGTGTCAGAAAGGTCGTTGATGAGTGTGGTGGTGATCGAAGTAATGACGACGGAAATGATGATGATGATGATGGAGAGATGATAATAATGATGATGATCATGGCAATGGTGTGTGCTGCTCTGTGTGTGTGTGTGTGTGTGTGTGTGTGTGTGTGTGTGTGTGTGTATGCGCGCGTGCGCGTTTGTGTGTGTATGTTGATAATGGTTATGACATTCTTTATGTTTTTGTTGTTGCCTCACATATTTATTGTTATTTTCCTAGACACGTGTCCGAAGCACGATTCAGGAGCAAAATTTTTGCCATACAGACTTAACAAGATTTTGACACTGTAAAACACTCTAAAATCTCGTCGTCACAACTCTCCCTCCCGTCTCCTGATCTCTCCGTTTTATTATCATTTATGATTAACGAAAAGCATGGACTTCGGCGACAGTGTTAGAATATGTGACTGTTTGTCCCCGCACAAGCAGTGGACGGTACGCACGTCACACTCGCGCGCGCGCGCGCACACACACACACACACACACACACACACACACACACACACACATCCGAGACTAGCACACATTCAACCACATTTTTCAATTCTAAACATACCCTCCGATGATCCAAACAGGTGAAGTCAGAGTCTCTTCCTCCCGGTCCCATGAAGGTGACAAATTTGAACGAATGACGAAGCCAGACATACGCAATAATACCTGCAGGTAAAAGAGACAGAGGTGACAAACAGAGACAAATTTTAAACATTTTCAAAGTCTTCTTCATCTTCTTTCCGCTTGAAATCCTTATGCTCAAGATGAAAGGTAAGATGTCAAAGCAGTGTTGAATTTTGCCCCCGTTCACCTAAAATAGTAACGTCGTCTGATTGGTCGGAAGATCCATGGGTATACTACTTCTCGGTCATCCCCAGACCTTCACCTCGCTCTTCTCATCTTCCCGAACAGATACGCCGAGTTCCGCTACCGGTGCTGCCCACGTCGGTCCCGACAGTGACGTCATCTGCCATGACGTCACCACGGACGGGTGGATCGACGTGCTAATGGCGTTCATCGTCATCACGAAGATTCTGGTGGTGCTGTTCAGCCCGTCGTTCCTGCCCGGCAGCATGTACCGGCTGAAGTACGTGGCCATGGAGTACCTCTACCGCATCCCGGATGCCTCGCCCGTCAAGAGGGTCAAGATGGTGGTCACCCAGTTCCCCGGATCCTATGGCAATGACGCCAAGGTGAGACAGAGGGGGGAGGAGGGAGGAGAGAAGGGGGAGGAAGAGAGAGAGAAAAAAAAGAAAGAGAGAGGAGAGAGTGTGGAGCGGGGGAGACTAGGGAGAGGGACAGCCTTGATGTATCCCCCCCGGAGTCGTATGGGTTTTAAACCACACCAGTTAAGGCCGCTTTGCGTTTGTGTTTGTATTTTGGCTGGTGCACAGTACATGCTCTCTCTGTAGCAGTCTCCATCATTGTTCAGCAACTGTTTCAACCAGCAATCATTGTCCGCAGTGCTCTATTTTCTGCAACATTTCTAATTGCTCAGAACAGAAGGCTGCGTTGCATGTGAGACGATTGTTCACTGCAGTATTGTGGTCTGTTGCTGCCCTTAAGACGTCCATTCAAATGTTTATATGAATCCTCTAAAGTATATCATTTCATGTGAGCATATTTTTTCTTACTCCTACATGTACGCCAGTTGAAACTTTTCCTTTACATTCTCAGCGATTGTGCAGTGACATGACGCGGTAGCCTTTCACTATGGTAATCTTTAAACAACAAACAGCCGAAGCCCACCACAACAACGTCATCCATGTCCTATGTTGCAGGTGGTCAAAATGTCCGAAGTCAAAGGCATGGAGTACTTCAAGACTATGGTGGACACCAACATGCAGCTGGACAAGATCTACAACGTCACCTTCGACCGGATTCGCCTGTCGGTCAAAGCCCGCCGACTGCTGGGCGAGAACTTCGTGCCGGTGGGCCTGCTCCGGGTGCTGTACAACAACCTGCTCCGCTGCCGCATCCGCCGCTTGGCACCGCTGCAGGAGTGCTGCGACACCAACATACTGGGCCGGCTGAACCCGGGCCTCAGCTGCCCCAAGTGGTTCACCGTCTGCAAGGCTCTTGCCAGGTGGGGTCCTGTCAGAGTTAACTCCTTTTTTCTTTCTGCCTTTCTTTCTCTGTTCCTTGTCTAGAACTCGGGGATTCACCATTCCTGAGACTTTGGGATGTGCGACGGCTTTTAGCCTCACCATTATGGTAGCCATGTCCTGTCTTCCGGGACGGTGGAGAAATACAACACCAGCGTGCATATCTTTCATTTTCGTGTCATCCATTCCACCAACACACAACGGCCTGCTCTTCCCCTAAATGTAGAATATGGTTAGAGACCATCAGAGACACTTTGTTATCTGAAAAAGAGATTTTTGTAAGGGACTTAACGTGTGTGCAATATTTTCTAAGCATGTGTTCACGCGCGGGACCTCAGTTTAAAATCTCATCTCAAGGGCTAGAGGGAGAAAGATTTATTCACACGTCACCTTACCCTCAAATCCAAGTCTGTCTTTTGAAGTCATATATTTCAGCTAGGACGGATTATTTTTTCTTTTTTGTTTGCTCCATAAAGTATCTGGAAATCTAAAGCGTTCGGGCCACCTTTTATTGCCATGTGTATATAAAGTGTATTGTGTGTGTCTGTCTTCTGGCTCCTATGTCTTCACAGCTTTCATCTGATCTCTCAGTTGTGCAAGGTGACACATTTGCATTCTGGGCAGATCAGTGCTGAATCTTTTAATGCTAGACAGTGTCTTTAGTCGCATTTCTCATACAAAAATGTGGCGAAACAAAGCGATGCCGGGATTCGATGCAGGTCGAAGGAAAAGGGGAAGGGATGATAGGGAGAATGAGGATATGGGGGGGAGGGGGGTGGAGAGGGAAAGTGGCGGGAGACAGCTATTAGATATTGTTGTGTAAGAGAAACAGCTCCGAAGGGACGAGAGGGAGAATGAGGATATGGGGGAGGTGGGCGGAAAGGGGGGGGGGGGGGGGGGGGGGGGGGGTCGGAGAGGGAAAGTGGCGGAGATAGCTACACAAGATAATTGTACAGGGACACAGCTCGAAAAAGAATTTTCCTCCCTGTCACCTCCCCGTTTGCAATCCAGTCCACGAAACAAAAGCAAGGAAGAAAGAAACAGTAATGAAAAGAACTCAAATACATTTTTTTTTAAAAAAGCATTACAAGTCATATGGGCAAAAAGCATTGCAGTGTCCACTCCGGACTGTGAATACAATCCCACGACCCAGTCGCCAGATGATGACATGAAATTTGAATAGCTGTTAAATTGTGACCAGAGAAAAAAGTGTCAAAGACTGTCAGAACAAAGACAAGAGAACGGGTCATAAAAGCAAAATACAGTAGACGACAGTAAGGAAAGCGAAAAAAAAAAAGAAGACGACGAAGTGAAAAGACAATGACAGGGAAGA
Source organism: Conus betulinus (assembly GCA_016801955.1). Classification (NCBI taxonomy): domain Eukaryota; kingdom Metazoa; phylum Mollusca; class Gastropoda; order Neogastropoda; family Conidae; genus Conus; species Conus betulinus. Next base: position 573,020 of record JADBJO010000006.1, on the reverse strand, counting down.
GGGGGCTAAGGCCTACTAATACAAAATGCACGGAATAATTTCTTAGCAGTAAATATTATCTCGCAACATTGTGCAGAAAGCCCTTTCTAAATCTGAAATGCTCAAGAATGGCTTCCACATGCCTTGTCTGCCTCAGGCTGATTCTGCTGACGCTCCTTATCCTCCCTGGATCATCCGCATCTGGGTCTTCTTCACCTACGAGGACGAGACCGTGCAGAAGAAAGACGACGAAGGCCGCTGAGGTCTTGGGCTTGAAGACGTCGTTCCGAGGCAGCCTGACCCTGTACTGACGCCTCTCCATGGCTTCTTCGTCCTCATCTACCTCATCCTCATCACCGACTCGGTCGTCTACGGCGTCCTGTCCAAGAGCATGAAGGAGAAGTTCAAGATGGTGCTGAGGAAATGCCTGCAGGACATGCGGGAGCGCTCGCGGATCTCGGTGTGTGCGTGGACCACTTGGCTGCTGGTGATGCCCTTCCGGATCTTCGGGGTGGTGGGCATCCTGCTGTTCTGCCCTACCTGCTGATCGTGCTGCCCGTGGCCGTGCCTGTGGCTGCCTTCTACCTGTTCCCCGCCCTCAACCTGACCGTGCGCCTCATCATCCACTTCTTCCTCTTCATGTGCCCCGCCAAGGTCAGGACCCTGTCTGTTTCTCAGTGTGTGTTTAGGTACTGGTGGTGGTCGTGGTGGTGATGGTAGCTCTCGCGTACACGTTTTCTAGTTTGTAAGACGAAGAGTGTGGAAACAGGCCCAGAATAAGGAGGGGGAGAGGGTGGGGAAGAGGGGGCATGCTGTTTGTATATCAGGGGTGTTTATGGACGGTTGAGTGTCGGTGAGGGGAGGGAGAGGAGGGATTTACGATTTTGTTTCTGTGGTTTCATTGTGATGATTATGATGGAAACAGATCTGGAGTGTATGTTGTGTGATATGTATTAGGGGAGGGGGGAGGACTGGAATTCATGAAGGGGACGTGTGAAGGCGGTGTGTATCTTCGTGCGTGGGTGCGGGTGCATGTATATATGTATGCACTGGAGTGAGTGTATATAAAGCAAGGGCGCGCGCGCGCGCGCGCGTGTGTGTGTGTGTGTGTGTGTGTGTGTGTGTGTGTGTGTGTGTGTCCACGTGCGCATACGTTTGATCAGTATTTAGGTGTGTGCAGGTGTGTTATCGCACGAGCGCGCGCGCGTGTGTGTGTGTGTGTGTGTGTGTGTGTGTGTGTGTGTGTGTGTGTGTGTGTGTGTGCTGGCTGGCTGCAACTGGTTAAATGGCTTGTAACTTTGTGGATTGGTTGGTTGGTCTGTTGGTTGACTGGTAGGTTTATCGGTGGTTGAGTTGGACGTTGACTGGTTCTTTGTTGGTTTTATTTGCAGGATAATCCTCTTTTTTGTTTTGGTAATGGTAACCTAGTTTGTTGTTGTTGGTGAATTGGTTCTGGGCAAACGTTTTTAATAGTCGATAAAAAAAAAAGATGCAGCTGCAGAATGAACAAGAAAACAGAGCGCGGGGAAAAAATCCATACATGAAATTCTGCTGAGAAAAGGTCGTAAGGCTGCTCTTATTGACCTATATTTTCATGTAAACACGTAAATAGCTAGCTGTGTGTGTGTGTGTGTGTGTGTGTGTGTGTGTGTGTGTGTGTGTGTGTGAGTGAGCAAGTGAGTGAGAGTGAGAGAGTGACCGCGTATATATACATGTGTGTGTGTGTGTGTGTGTGTGTGTGTGTGTGTGTGTGTGTGTGTGTGCGCTCGCGCGCGCGCATGTGCGTGTATGAACGTGCATGTGTATGTTGGTGGGTGGGTGGATGTGGGAGCGCACACGCGCGCGTGTATATGTTTCATGTACATAAATATATTGTCGTGTGCTTACAAATTTCTTGTCTTAATATTTGCTTTTAGAATACATAAAGCCAGCGAGAAAAATGATTTCTTGAAATTAAAAACTACTCAAGCTAGAGAAAGAAAGAGGGGGGGGGGGGGGGGGGGGGGGGGGGGGGGGGGGGGGACAGGAGAGAGACGGATTGACACAGACAGACGGTGATCTATGCCAGAATGGGATTTGGGATCCTGAACATCAGATGTACTAATAGGACGTTGTTATCCGCGCTTTCCTCATTCCTATCCATGTTACTTTCATTTGTGTTTAACAGCATGAAACGTCTCACTTTGAGGCTACAGTTCTCTCCTAGTTTCAGTTACACCTTTGTATTGCTTACAGCTCATTTATACAGAGTGCAATGTGATTTTTTTTTTTTACAGACAATTAATAACATTTGTCAACCATCATGTGTCGATTTATTGTTATGCTGTGATCTGTGTATTTCTGTTTGGCGTTTCATGTGGCTTTGCATGGGGTTTTTGGCTCTTTTCCGTATAACACATATGGCCGATTGTTACTCACATGCGTATATTTCTCTCTCTCCTCCTCTCTCTCTCTCTCTCTCTCACACACACACACACACACACACACACACACACACACACACACACACACACACACGTACACACACACGCACATGTACACACACACCTACGCACGCACACAGAGTCAATTGATGTGTTTTGATTTTCTCTTTAATTTGTGTTTATGCACAAGCATTTATTTTGCAATATATTATGTATTGAGTAGGAGAGACTTTTAAAAGAGAATAACTAGACGAGGAACAGCACAGATGCGTTTATCTATGTGTCATATTCTCTCTCTCTCTCTCTCTCTCTCTCTCTCTCTCTCTCTCTCTCTCTCTCTCTCTCTCTCTCTCTCTCTCTCTCTCTCTCTCTCTTCTTCTTCTTCTTATCTGCGTCTTCATTTAATATCTGCATTTAATATGCAAGTTTTGTGGCTGATTCAAAGCACGTATGAAATGTTGCTAGTGGATAGTGAATTTCGTCTCAAACAAATACTGTATTGTTCTTTGTGCATGTCCCTTTTTTTGTCCTCAGCCCTGGGGATATACAGCAGTATGTATATAGACCCCATCACACGTGGGAGACGAAATTTTGTGCTCTGTGCTTGGGCTTTCTTTATTTTACATTTAAGCTAACGAAAGCCTTTTTTTCCGATGCGTCAACGCAGTTTGCTAAGCTTAAACTTAACATTTACATGCCTTGTGTAACGGAAAGGCTTGAGTGCGTCAGGCTTTACATGTCATAATCACCAAATCTTCTATTGTTGAAATGTTGTACAAAGATATCGATCAGTACGTTTTGTCAGAGAATTTTCTTTTTATTATCATCATTATTTTTTTGTTTTGTTTTGTTTTTGTTTTTGTTTTTTTGTTAAATACATCTTCTGTATCGTAATCTCTGTTCTTTCCATCAGAATGTTTGTATTCAGCTATTTCTTTTTCAGCTTTAATTCATATGGTTATGGTTTCAAATGAAGATAGTCCTGTGTTAATCTACATATCTTTTCGAAGAGTTATTTTTTATGACATTTTCTGTATTGTTATTCTTGTTATTTTTGTGAAAATGTATGTCCAAGCTATGTATTTATTCATACAGGGGTTTTTGTTTGTTTGTTTGTTTGTTCTTAAGTTTGCTATTGTGAACAACAAAATAAATGGTGGGAAGGAAGTTCAACAGATTACAAAAAAAAAAAGAAAGAAAGAAAGAAAAAAAACGAGCCTTTCATTTACTGCGAACATGATAGTCAAAGATTTCAACACGACAGTCATGATCCGAAGAAAGACATCAAGATGACCATCTTCTGTTCCAATATTTAGAGTTGAATTGGCTTTTTCTATTTTGATAAGACCCACTGTATGAAAGAGTGGGACGTCGCAGAACTTGAACAGAATCCCCGGAAGTGGTCATGATTGTCCACCCGCGGTAGCCTGCCTACCTGATATCCACCAGTGTGGTGAAATGGTTAACTCATGAAGAAAATGGCATTCCACTGGCTTTGTTAGAGAGTGTGAACTGAAGACACCACAAATCACCAACAAAAGGACAATACGATTTGATGGTGCATGCGGTAAAAGTGGATGTACGTCACTAGAAAATATGCCCTCTCTAACCTGAGATCTAAATTTTTGTTACTATCAAGCGAAAATACCAGAATCAGAAACTTGGTGCTCTACACTTGTTATTCTTTTTCATCGCTCTATCATGTAAGTGTATTGTGTCGGGCTCAAATATTCGTCTAAACCGTTGAACTTTCTTACGGTTGTTGATTACCGAGAGCACAGCTTTCTCTTGGCCAAAGCCTGTCAGCAAAGCATAGAACTCGACATTAGGAAAACAGTGACACGTACTGTGTGCGCTGACAACCAACCATCTCTGTGTTACGTCCGAACTATGGCGGTTTTATGGACAGAAGTTAAATCTTGAAACCCATCCACACGTTTTGGACCGTAACATTGAATGAAATAAAAACTACAGAAGCGTATATTTCAATCAACATCATCTGTTTTATCATACAGTCCAGATGAACAGTTACATGGAGAAAGAAAACTTGGCGCTTCGATTTTCTTATTTATACAGTGCAAAAACAGGAAATCGTTAAAATCATGGGTTGATCTTGCCATTTTTAACTACATTTCAATTAATAGGCCGTTTCCATAGTCCCCATAAGATGTATCCAAACTCTGGATATCCTGACCTTCGTGACGTCAACGCATTGCGTTTGGGCGTTCAGTTGTGAGCCTTTTTAATCTTAAACTTGATGCCTGAGTGTTTCTACGTTTCTGTTGTTAGAGAGAGAGTGGGTGTTTGAGGTAGATAGCTCGAGTTGTTGGTTGATTTGGTATAGTTAGAGCGAGGTAGCCAGTCAGCCAGGTAATTCTTTAGAGGCGTGGTCTGGGTGTTCGAGGTAGCAGACCTCATGGGAACGTGAAGCTCCAGTTTCCGGTACAAACATACCACCTACGAGACAGACATTCTGCCTTTTCTCTCTCTCTCTCTCTCTCTCTCTCTCTCTCTCTCTCCTCTCTGCGTGTGTGTGGTGTGTGTGTGTGTGTGTGTGTGTGTGTGTGTGTGTGTGTTTATGGGTGCGTCTCTTGTATGTGAGCACGTGTGTGTACGAGTATGTGATTGCATATGGGTGCTTTTGTTTTTGTTTACCTATCAACGGTTAAGCAGCACTAGCGTTAGTAATCGATTGGCTTGGAAAAAGGCCTCAGGGAAATCGGAAGCGAAGTGGTATTAATGGATTTTGTCAGGGACGGCTTCCTGCCGCTTTCTTTGAGGAGGGGAGGGGTGGGGTTGGAGGGGGTTCACAATAACAGGCTAATATACACAGTCGCTTTGCTTCATCTAGCTAATAGAGATATGTACATAGAGGGGGACACAAAGGAAACTTGTTCTCCTCTTCCTCATCCTCCCCTACCTCCTCCCTATTCCTCCCCAGTAAGGAAATTCCTTGCTTGCCTGTATGTCCTGATATGCACGGTCACTTTGGTAGATTTAATGAATAGAGATATGACACACAAGGAAACTTGTTCTCCTCCTCTTCCACCTCCTCTTCCTCCCCTACCTCCTCCCTCTTTCTCCCCTGAAAGGAAATTCCAAGCTTGCCTGTATATCCTGTGTTTCTTTCTGCATTTCCTCCGTGTTGTAATTGTCCTGATGTCCTTACTTGTTCAGGATATAGGTGTCTCTAATAGTAATTGTCGTTAGAGTACCATTATTCGGAAATGAAAACCGACTGCAGCATCACAGAAAACCAGGCCAAAGACAAATGGCCACACAGAATTAGGTCCAAGGCGATATTTAATACGAAAGAGGTGTGTGTGTGTGTGTGTGTGTGTGTGTGTGTGTGTGTGTGTGTGACCAGACTGAAGCATGTTCCAGATGGTTGGTAAGCTGGTTGTGTCTGGTTTTGCTGACTTGACCTCACGTGATGCTGTGCTCGTCTTTGGCACCCACTTGCATTGATCCCGTGTGCATGCGTGTGTGTGTATGTGCGTGCGTGCGTGCGCGCGCGCGTGTGTGTGCGTGTGTGTGTGTGTGTGTGTGTGTGTGTGTGTGTGTGTGTGTGTTGTGTTTCTCTGCGTCTCTGGCTCTCTCTTCGTCTCTCTCCGTGTCTCTGTCGCTGTCTGTCTGTCTGCCTGCCTCTCTCTCTCTCTCTCTCTCTCTCTCTCTCTCCAGTTCGCACGCTTGCTGGCTTCGTCATTGATTTTGCAGTATTTTTTGTTGTTTTTGTTGCTTTGCTGTGCTTATTGCTTTGATGAATTCCATAATGAAAATTGAGTACATAGTAATAACAACAAACACACGCTTGCGTGCTTGCACACGGGGGCGCGCACGCATATGCACTCACACTCGCACACACACAAACACACACACACACACACACACACACACACACACACACACACACACACACATGACACCCCAAACACTTTCCTCAAGAACACGTCAAGGGGACAATGTATGCAGAAATTATACGCCTATGGGATATATTACAAGCTAGCTCTGCATGGAGTCTGTGTGTGCACAGCTAAATCTCTCTGGAGTGTTTGTTTGGTAACCAGCAGTGAATGTAGACCTGTCCCACACCCACCCTCCTTCCAAGTATCTAATCGCTTCTTATGTCTCCTCTCAATGTAGTGAGAAGTTTAGGATCGACTTCTGCTGACTGGAGTCCATCAGACTGGAGTTTGATGAGGTGTGAATAACGTTACCAAACAGTGAATGACGTCACCAGCCAGTGAATAACTTTACCAAACACTAATAACGTCACCAAATAGTGAATAACGTCACCAAACAGTGAACCACGTCACCAAAAAGTGAATGACGTTACCAAACAGTGAATGACGTTACCAAATAGTGAATGACGTCACCAAACAGTGAACAACGTCACCAAACAGTGAATAATGTCACCAAACTGAATAAATTTACCAAACAGTGAATAATGTTTAAAATAATGGGGGAAAAAAAAGTTAGAAAACAGTGAATAATGTTTCCAAACAGGGGGGGGGGGGGGGGGGGGGGGGGGGGACCAAACAGTGAATAACGTTACCAAACAGTGAATAACGTTACCAAACAGATTCGTTGACCAACCCGCTGTATGAAATGAATATCATGCCTCGAGTGTTGAAGTCTGCGGTAAACACTTTAGCTTTTAAGAGAAGGCTGCTTGTAACAGATGCCCTGATGGTAGTTGATACATTGATTTTGAATGCATGGAACAGGGATCATGTTCTCGGCGTGAGATGTGGCTGCGATGCTCAAGTTTTCTATCGACGTTTGGCGTTGGCGACGACTTTTAAGGGATAAGATGTATTAAAACCGATCAATTTCAGGGCATGAGTCTTTTCTTTTCAGAGATACTTGTGCTACTGATATTGAAGTTACAGATCAGTAAGACGGGGAGTTTAAAAAAAAAATCAGCTTGTGAAGGTTTACAAGTATGCGTAAGACTCGTAAGAGAGGAAGAGAGAGGCAAACATGACCTCAGTGTCTGTGTCCAGTGTCAGGCATTGTGGATCTCTTGGCTTTACGCCGTGGCTGGCTGTCGTGTCGTCACACAGAAAGGAGTCGTGGTCGTATTCCCGTGGAGTTAGGGAGTGCCTAGATTTCTTTCAGAAGGTTGCTGGGTCGATTCTCAACCAAAGAAATGCTTTTTTCTGCGGCTAGGAACGTGATGCTCTAGTGGTATGGGTGTGCTGTAAGATCTCCCATCGCTGACATGGAAAGCTCTTTCAGCCATGTCACCTACAGTGGGTGTGGGCTTTATTTCTTCCCCTCGTTCCGTCCTTTACGCTCCCAACCACCCACCCCCTATATGCCCAACCTCCGTATCCGAAAATGTTCTTGACGAAGGTCTGTGCCTCTGGAACGTTGAGTTTGGGACAAACGAACCTCGCTTTGATACCACTTCTTCGCAGACCTTCAGCGCATGCGACTCAAATGTTAGTTATCCGCCACGAGCAGAGCCTGACAGTGCCTCATCGCATATGAATCTTACATGAAGGAAGCGAAAAGCGATGTAGTGGAAAGAAATTTCTTCAGACTGCTTCGCTCAGGCGAATTTTGTGTGTACAGAAGTATGACGCGAGTTCCAAAGTGCGCCTTCACTTGGACAGCATGATTTTTTTTTTAAAGAGTGACCGATTAGATCTGGTTAATGTAGAAAGCTTTAGTTATAGGCCTATCACTTTTTGTGAGTGTCTGCCCGGTTTTATGTGACTGACGACGTCCGGTCATACCTTCAGTTAAACCGAAAAGTTCGAAGCGGTGTGATGTCGGGTTAGTTAGTTAGTGTTTATAGGGTCCAGCGGACTACTAGGAGCCAAATCAGGACCTCAGCTATCATATCTATTGAGTATCTAGATACAAAATACCCACACTAGTATTAACACATCGCTTAAAATTTATAAAGACAAAAGCACAATTATCTGTTCAACTCCAGCAACACCTATATACATTATTAAAACACTATAATTTATAAAATAAGTTTACCTCTTTCAAAAAATAAAAAATAAGATCCACTGAAATCTCACGAAAAAGAACTGATAAATCACTGGTGGAAAAGAACTTCTCTCTGATACACATCAAATCAGCACATTCAGTGATGTCGGGTCAGAGGGATGCATAACCTTAGCAGCTCTAATCTGTTTGTCACCTCTTGTCTGTTGACGTAACCTCTCGCGACATTAGATTTGGCGGGGGAGGGGGGGGGGGGGGGGGTACGTGACCCCCCCCCCCCCCCCCCCCCCCCCCGGTGTTTGCTCTGTGACCTTTTGCACTCAGAGATCCCAAATGCATTTCAATTCGTTTAAAAAAAAAAAAGGGGGGGGGGGGATTTGATCTTTTTAAAATTCATTTTACTTTTTTTCTGTTTCCGATGGTGGTATTTTACTTTCAGTTCTAGATATATTTCTTTTCACGTCCCAAGGCGTATTGAGTTCCATGTCAATACAAAACGGCCGGGAACAAGGAGATTTGATCTAACCTTCTTGGCCGGGAACATGTAGGCCTAAAGATCTACGTTTTAGATTGGCAGTGATCTGTTGGAAACAGATCTGCACATCATACAACTATAGCATGGGTTCCATGTGGCCAAAAAGTTTGCCATGAAAAATATAATCAGTTAAAAATAAACACAAAAAACAAAGGAAAAAAAAAAACGCTTTCGCTTATCTTTTTAAACCCAGCGTCGTAGACAGAAAACTGTGACATCATTTGTGGAACTGCTTGCATTCTTCAAATGTTGGCATCACCCATGAACTTTTGATCGCTGTTCAGTGTGTCATCAGTGATCTTCCACTTGCAGTCACAGAGGGTTGCGAGACTTCATTAGATCTGTAGCCCTAGGCCTAACGCTTGCGGTTATCTGGGATTGTCGGAAATGCGTACTGTTAGGAGAAAGGAAGAAGACACATGACGTAATATGCGCATTACGTAGAATAGTCTTCCCAAGAAGGTTAGTCAAATCTCCTTGGTCTTCCCAGTTCCACAGAACGGGAAGCAGACGACTTCAGCAGGAAAGTCTGTCTTCACCAGAATCTCCTCGTCGACTTAGTCTGAAAGTCTCTGGTGTTGATTATGTATACTTGATGATCACTCGTCGACTAGGCTGAAAGTCTCTGGTGTTGATATATGTATGCTTGATGATCACTGCAAGACCCAGTAAAGAGAACTACATCGGGATTGCGCCGGCTCGCATCGAAGTGGCCACTCGTTAGAATGTACTTCTGACGTCGTATTCAAGAAAAGCTGAGCAATGTCAAGATTTGGCTGACCACGTCCATTATCGTTACAGGTGACAATTGCTATCAGGGGCATCGTGATGGCTTAACCAGAAGCAATTCAAGCGTTCATTTTTAATCTCCCAACCAACTCTTGATGTCTCCCGTCCAGCTGACAAAATATTGCCAGCCTCGAGAACAGACTTTCAGCAAGCTTCTTGGGCAACTTTCTCTTTCCTTGGGCATGTCGCCATGGGAAGCCCACGATACAGAGTCATCAATGTCTAACTGAAGGTTACAACTTTGAATCTTATCTGTTTCTGGAGTTTTTCATTTGGTTATCATTTATAGGATCTCCACTGTGGAAGCTCAGAATCCTCTGTTGGTTGTCTGTGCTGGATCATGTCCGGTGGTGAAGTGTTGTGTTTGTCCAGGACATGCCATCAGCTCACTTCAGAGCTTCCGTCATGATGATGGTATCACTATTGTTACAGTGTTGTATGAAATGTCTCTTTCTTGTAGGGAGGAGGGGGGGGGGGGGGGCTCCAGAAAGGTATCTTTAGTAACCCACGGGTCACTGCTGTTTGAGGCCAAGAGTTGCAGTTATTCTGTTGATGTCAGTACTACATTTGGTGTCTCCGTTGTTGCCGTTTTCTAACGGCAGGCGCCATGATTAAAACAATAGAGCGTTTGTTTGTGAGCTGCATATTGAAACCTCTCCTGAGGTCGGATTTCTGGGGTTGAATATCTTTGTCCTTCCAGCAGTCGTTGGGCAACTTATTTCGCTCAGGGAGGGTTAGAGAAGGAGAGGGCGTGGATCCACCTTCTGTGATGCTGTGAACCAGTTCACCACAGACATTACACCGCAGGAGTTTCACTTTTAACAATCTGTAAGATAATATTGGGTCATTGTTAATCCTCTTTCCAGTGCCCAGTCAGTGTTGTGTCAGGTATCCTTGTTCTCTGCACTTCTGAATGCTTCATGCTGTGCTGTCCTTGTGTGAGTTATGCACCTCCAGTGTGGTTTGGGTTTGGACTAACGTTGCATATACTTAAACATGTTTGTACATGCTTTTAATTAATGCAGGAGTAATGTCAGAGAGAATGAACGGAGTGAGCCATAGATAGTGCAGACCAAGGGAAAGGTGAGATAGAAACGGGTTGGGCTAGGATGGAGGAGGGGGGGGGGGGGGGGGGGGGGGACTCAAAGTATTTGAAAGTGCATCACATACATTGAATATATGCAAATGAATGCGCGAGTATTTGTGTGACGGTTAGAGAGCCAGGAAGAGGAGAGAGAGAGTGATGGGCATCGGCAAAAAGAGATCAAAATGCTTGTGAGTGCATCTATATCTCTGTCAGTGTCCTGAGTGTAAGGCGGCAAATTTGTATTTCAGTGAAGCAAATTTGTATTTCAGTGAAGGAGATTTTTTTTTTGGGGGGGGGGGGGGGTGGAGAGGGGGATGTAAGAGGGAACCTATATGATTCTAAGTAATGAAAATCGTCGAAAATGATTATAATAATAAATCATTTCCTTTGTGATACATTCCCAAATTATCTGTCTGTAAAGCGCTCTTTCACATACGTGCATGTATATGCCTCATACGCACGCACGCACGCACACGCACACACACACACACACACACACACACACACACACACACACACACACACACACACAGAGGCACACACTTACACACACACACTTACACACACACACACACACACACACACACACACACACACACACACACACACCTCGTCCCTTCCCACCAATTCTTCCATCCCACACCCCCATCCCCATTCTTACACCAGCTTACCCCAGTTCATCATCTCACGCCCTTCAGATTACGGGAGAGGTGGGACCGCTTTTCGGCACACGCTTCCACAAGATGCGAGAGCAGCTGGACCTGAACAAGGTGACGGCGGAGGAGACCTTCGCCCGAGGCACCAAGCTGACCAAGAAGGACGTCATCCTGCAGGTGGTGGTCATCTTCATGGTGCTCATCTCCTTCTGGTCCCTCACCTTCCTCCTCATGGAGGTCGTGTCCTTCCTGGTGGAGGTGGCCATCTACACCCTCATGGGCATCATCGTCAACGCCGGCTCCGTCCTGCAGTACATCACTGGTAAGGGATTCGGGAGGAAGACATGGGGTGCGGATGCGGATGGGGATGGGGAAATGTGGTGGGGTTGTGTGTAATTTGATGGGGAGGGAATATGTTATGACGCTATTCTCGTCTTTCTCCGTTTCTTCTTCACTCTTCCTTTGCTAACTGTACGTGGGATATCGCGGCCCCTTTCAGTACACGAATAGCTTCCCCGCCGTCTGGAAACTCCATGGTAGAAACTTCCTCTTTTCTATGACTCGCTTTGACTGTGTCAGTCTCATCAGCATTAAAAAAAAATTGTCTTTTTTGTATTGTCGTCTACCGAGCTTCTGCTTCTGTTTCTGTCAATCATTCTCCTTTGGTCTGGATAATGTACACCTTTTTTTTCTGGTCACAAGTAATGATATGCCAGATTTGTAGTGTTCTCTGGCGATGATGTGATGAAAATTATATACACTGCCCAGGATGGACACTAGTTTCCATTCTGCAGTGTCAGTTTGCTCTTACGTTTTCATTTAACCTGTGAACGAAAAAAGAAGCGGACTGGCTAGCGCTCTACGCTGTCAATAGTTAACATTTAATGTCATTCATTATTTTTACAGTGTTTTGTTCTTTTTCAAGATGTAACTTTTTCTTTTCATTTCTCATGTTGAGACCCTTTTTCCGTTCGGTATGACAGACCTTAAAAGGCTTTGTATGGTCGGCTGGGCTTTCATAATGGACAGAATAAAACGTTTGCCTCGTCTTCAGCCCTGTTACGGCATTCGTGACTTTGCCTCCTTGTCCTCTTTTTCCACTTTCATTTTCGCAACTCCCTCATTCCTTTCCTTCTCTTTTCTGTTCGTCTCCTCTGCTGGATTCTCGTTCTTTTGGTTCCTTTTCTTTCTTCATTTTCTAACACGTTTATTTTCTGCGCTTTCAGTCTCCATCTCTCTCTGTTCCCTCATCTTTCTTTATCATCCAGTTCTCCATTCATGTTATTTCATTCGTCTGCTTGTCGTTCTCTCTAAAACTCAGTGATCTTCCTGGTGCTGATGTACGGGACGTTCGGCCTTCAATGACGTGCACACAATCTACCTGGCCTACCACAAGAAGATCCATTCCATTCTGCTGGAGATGAAGCGAGACGAGATCAACATTATCGCCCGCCAGGAGGCAATGGACCAGGAGAATACGGCGCTGCGTGTGCAGGGAGACATGGCGGACCCCGCTGAGGACCCGGATGTCAGGTTGGGTTTTAAAATTCAGTCATTGGCGTTATATAATCATCATCTGATACTGTTAAATCTAGGCTGCGAAGAAAGCCAGAAAATGTTTATGAGCATGTTTTGTAACGCATAATAAAAATCTTCGTTTATAAAGCCGCTGAAAATTCACTTCCTTCAAAGTTTTGTAGTATTCTTTAAAATGCGTAAGACGTAGACCCTAACACTTTCGAAAATCTTCTAGAAAGAGATATATGGTACGCTGCTTTTAAGTCTAATGAGTAACACAGTATTACAAATTGGTATATACCATGCCGTACATTGTAACAAGAACCGATAACGAGCAAAGCCAGCAAATGTGGATTGGACGTGTGAAGGCAGTTAGTCAATTGTACCACTATATTACTGGGGAGGGGTAACGAAGGAAAAAGCGAACGAGAGAGGCGAAACAAATAGAGGCAGAGCGACGACGGACAGAGAGAGAATGTGTTTGTAAAGTTCAGTACAATACTCTAAATATTGATTTTCATTGGGTGATGTTTTCCGGTTGTTATTGGTTTTGTTGTGTGATGTTATGGGTACATTATGTATGTTTGTTTGTTTGTTTTTGGGGGTAGGATATAGCTGTTGGTGATATTCCCCGTGCGTACGAGGCCAGCATCCTACAAAACTACTGGATACGGAACTAATTCCTGTTTTGCAGGATTACTCCATAAATGATCTCAGAAAATGTTGTTGTTCGGGAGTATAGAACTAGAACAAGGCAAGAGAAAGAGAAGGATAGCTTGAAGTTGACACAATGAGACAGACGGGTCGGAAGAATTAAGATAGGACACAGCTAAAGAAAAAAAAAAAGACAAGATGAAGAGAAAATTGGTAAAATATTCCATACAAGCTGTTCGACAACGAGGAATACTTTGGAACTGAGAAACGAAAAAAAAAAATAAACAGTATTGTGGTGTGCACGCTCTTCGTTAAAATATGGACCTGGACGACCGGTGGTACATCTTAAAAAAAACTGGGAAGACCGAAAATATGATCACAAATATGAAATCTAAAAATATGAGTGATAGAGAAACCACGACTTATGAATGAGAGCAAATGTGAAGAAGAAGAGTCCCATATTCTATGCAGCAAACAAACGTCTATATATGCTAGATCTAGGAGATGAGAACGAGAGAAGGGAGGGGAGATAGGATGACTCTGTGATAGTGAGATAGAACGGGTCAAAAAGAGTATAGGCCAAAAAGTACAGAAGGAAGGGAAGAAGGTAAGGGAGGACTGGGAACAGCTACGCAAAAATTCACTATTCAGTGCTGATATTTTCCGTGTATAAACGCAACCTACCTCCCCCCACCCCCACCCCCCCCACCCCAAGTGCGCGCGCGCGCGCGCGCGCACACACACACACACACACACACACACACACACACACACTCTGACTGACTGACTGACTGACTGAAACAAAACTTATTGTCAGACTAACTCAAGGTTGTACTGACAAACACACACACACACACACACACACACACACACACACACACACAGAGAGTTGTCTGCAGTGTTTACATGCTGTGTTCAGACTGGTGGTGAAGGGGGGCCAGCCTCTATGGCGCACCTCCAGCGTACTGATGTTCCTGGACCGCTATGACACGCCCTACACGCCCAGAGAAGTTCTTCTATGACGTCATCACCCTCAACTACTGCGGGGCGCCGGGTCCGCTGTACAAGCACTTCCTGGACGCCTTCTGGACGTTCGTTCGCATCTTGCTCTTCCTCTTCTTCGTCTTCGTCGTGGTCATGGCCTTCGGGGATGCCTATAGCGTGTCCTCCACCAACCAGCTCTTGGCCACGGTGGCAGGGGGCTTCATCCCTTTCCTCTTCCGGTTCATCTTCTCTGCGGCAGGCGGAGTGCCCTCCCTTTATACGGACAGCGTACAATTTAAGACCCAGTTCCACCAAGCCCATCAACAACACACCCAGAACTGGCCCATCTTCGACATCATCCCCATCGAGTTCGGCGAGGCCAACGTTCGGGACTCTCTCATTCTCAACAGCACAAGAGTGGTCGCCGATCCGACGCAGCCCACCAACCACAACAACCCCGACCTGAGTCATGTGGACGGAGAGGGAGCAGAGGACGTGAAGTTGGAGATGGAGGAGGTAGATGACGACGAGGGAGGGGTGGACATGATCGTCGACGTGTCCACGGCGGAGTCTCGGCGTCGGGGGCCCCTGGGTCTGCGAGAGGCCGGGTCAGCGTCCATGCTGGCAGCAGACAGTTTCAACCGCAGCGCACGCATCTACAGGCCCCAGCCTCCCCAGCCCCCCCAGCCCCAGGAACGAGCCATAGACGTGTAGGATCTGGATTTGGAAGACGTGAAGCACCCGCTTGAAAGGTTCAGCACCTATTTCCTCATCCAACGATCTCTTTGGAAGCAATACCTGTTTTGTCACTCATCGGCCTATTCAGATTGCGTAGAAAATGACTAAATGAGAGAAAAAATGAATAAAAAGAGTGTTTCCAACTCCACTACCACACATGTTCTCCCGACCCCCTTCCCCTTTCCCCACCATGTCCCCTTCTCCCAACAATGGCAGCAGCATTAGGCTCTTCTTCTTTACAGACTTTTCTCCCTCTGTCCCGTCCTAACAGAAACCATGCCATAGTAGTGAGAGATCTCTCCTGATGCCATATCCTAACAGCTTGTAAACTGCATTCTTTCAGACACCCAAAGTGGTAAAGATGGTCTGTGGTTTTGTAAGGTAACACCCAACATACCTGGAAGCCGACCTCTTCGATTCAAACGTCAGCTATCTCATAAAGTACTCTGTCAACATGTGGAAAAATTCAACCACCTTAGTATATCATTCTGACTGTGTTTATATGCCAGAAGTGACGTAGTGGGTGAAGGAGTCGTCCGAGGATCCAAGGCGACCACATCAACCTGTGAACAGTCGTCCTCAGACAAGATGGACTTCTGTCTCTGGTTGCTCGGCCTGCTAACAATGAAGACATATTTTCAGGTTTCGGCGAAGCGCAAACATTTGCGACTTTGACAAAGCTGGCCACCTTTGAAGAAGTAGTGGTGAACTTTTTTTTCATCATCATGAACATCATTGTTTTTGTCTTTAATTTCCCAAGGAAGACTGGATTTGATCGTATCATAGATGAATACGTACTGTATAGTGTACGAAGATTGTAATGACCCATCCTCTGTCTGAGTAAACTGTGTTGTAAATTACTCACACATGTTGACAACTGGCATGTAGTTCCGTGTAAATATGAAAGTGTTTTTATTTCATGGAATTCAGTTTGAAATATTTTCCAAAGGCTACCTTTTTCCTCTCGTTCTCTCCCCTTGCTTGTTTTCCTCCTCCCCTGCTCTCTTCCCCCCCTCCCCTCACCCCCACTCTTTCCCGCCCCCCCTTCCATGCTTACTATTCCTTCTCATCAAAATCAACACACACAAAATTGTTGCCTGACATGCTACGTAGTAGGTGAAGTTTTGTCCAATTATCCATCACAGGTACATTTCGTGAGACAACATATACACATGAAGATGTTACAGAGTAATAGCATCATGTGTGCTGTTTCATAATGCACATGAGGAACATAAAAAGTATCCAAAAACAAAGTTAAATGAAAAAGACACAGTGCATAGACAGACAGTGCACCTGAAAATCACTGGTGTTTCATAAGACATAAGACACAGCTAGTTTTTCCTGACCTGTTTGTGTGAAGAATCACTGGTTTATGTTTCGATTGCTGTTACTTTTGACGTTTTACAGTCTGATTTTAATCTGTTGCACAGCTGACTGTGGTAAGCAAAGTTCATGTGGAATCTTTTGAAGTGTGCCACTGGATACAGGTCCTTTAAACACGTCAAGGCTTTTCTTAACATTTCAGTTTCGTCGCTGGTATGATACCAACAGAACTGGAGTTTCCAAAGTCTTTGTTCAAAATGTCTTAAGCTTTGATCAAAGGGTGAATAGTAATGTATACAGAAAGTTTTGTTTCTCTTAGCGCGATTTCTCCTCCTTGTATTAAAGTTCTCATGTTGGTTTGTTCGCGTTTGATGAGCTTTTTCAACAGAAATTCAGTCGTGATGCATCAGCAAGACTCAGTGATCATGTTGCATTCATACACCACACAAACAAATGCGATGTGGCTTCAAGAGAAAACCCGTCCAAGATGTTTAAAATGCATCTTTTAATGAATATCACACAAAAAGAACTGATGGACGAACGCCCAAGTTATGACCATTTAAAGAAAGTGAGAAAACACTCAGCTAGGGCTGAGAAAGACTGAATTCCACAACAGGTGGTACTCAGAGTATGTATCTACACAGCCAATGTGACTGATGCAGTCACAGCAATAGAAACAAAAGAACCGAAGGTGCCCTACATCACCCTAAACATCGCACGACCTAAGTGTAGATGTCACGAACACTGTACTTGCTGTGGCCGAAGAGATGGGCCAAGACCCGTTCATGATTTGTGGGATAGCAGAGTATCATGACAAAGTCACCATAGTCTGTAACTTTCTCTTGAACTTCTGTTCGTATTTTTCGTTCCACGCTTCTTCTGTTTGTCCTTGTACTCTTTGTACATTCCTGGACTTTCCAGTGCGCAGGACAGTGCTCCATTCAAGTGTGCTTTTACAGGTATTAGAGTGTTCATTCCGCCGTCAGGCAGCTACACATTTTTTCATGGGAATTGGAGATGGTTGGAATGGATATACAATACATATTTCAACCAGTCTGTGCCGCTTGCAGTGTGGACCATTTGTCGATCCATGTCGATAACTGTCGGTCCATGATAACTTTTGGATCTGTGTAGTTCACTGTCGGAGTGTTTTGTCATGTATTACTGAAAAGTGTGTTTAGTTGTTTCCAGTAATGAGTGTCAACGAGCTGGGGTCAGTGCCAGATCACATCTGTGCAACGTCTGATGTAAATGTTGAAATCAGTCAACATTGAACCCAATCACGATTGAAAATGTTGAACTCGGTCCACAAGCATTAACAGCGATCACAAAGTATTACACCACGCTCTGATTGCCGTCTGCGGCAAACAGCTGGCAGACAGCTGGGGGTGTTTCTCATAACTTCTGCTTTCCGTTCCATGGTTGTATTACTGTTGCCCTTCTTTCATGAGTAGATTTTCGAGAGAAGATGTTTTGCTTCGCAGCTTATAGTGGTCTAGTGGTGACGGATTAGATTTCAGATGGTCGTAATATGTTTTCAAGAGTCAGCTGCAAATAGAGGATTACATGTATTTGACTTTGAAATCGCCTTGACTTTGCTTTGTATGAGGTGTTTTTTTATGGCAGAAAATTAACTGAAATTAATGCACTTTTTTAAAGCTTTTTTTTAAAGCAAAACTGAAAATATGAAGAAATGTACGATTTTTTTTTTAAAAACAAACCAACAAACAGATACACGTGTATTCAGCCAGAATTGATGCTCTGTCGGTAAAACAATAACATAGTGAGAATAGAGAAAAGACAAGTCAAATATGATCAGTAAAGGAACAAAAAGCAACACCACCAGTTTGTATTCTCCCATCATGTATCATTTGCATTTGTGCAATTATTTGGTATGCCTTTTGTAGCACTGTATCTTTATCATCGTGGAGAATAATAACACACAATATTGTACTGTCGGTAAGCAAAATGGCAGCACCGTTGTTTTCTTCCTTGTAGACCTTGTAAGTAAGTTTAAGCCTTAACTCTTCATATTGACTGATACCCTTTGTCATGTTGCACTTCACGTCTTGTCTTCGACACTCCATGTGTACGTTAACGCTATAATTTCTCTCGTTGTTCTTTGTTTGTACTGTCCTAAATGTTAGATGCGATCTATTTTTTTGCTTGAAGAAGAGACCCAAGAGGTCGAAATGCATCGTGTCTTGTCCTGTGCTTTGTTTGTCAATGTCCTTGGCGGCAACTGACCCCCACTCTTTTCTAAATTTTGCTTCGTTCTCCGCCATCAGTCGCTCCATTTTGAAAACTGTCACCATCCTTGTTATCACATCATTATTTTCATCATCATCAAAACTGAAAACATGTTCGTTATTAGTGTGTACAGAGTTTCATACGTCAGAAACGTTGAGTTTTGGGAATGCAGTGTGCTGAAAATCAATGTCTGTCTCGTCGTGCGTGATTTACACGTGGGCCATGTTTTATATAGATGACTAGCTTTACAATAAAATCTTTTTTGTGTGTGTGTAGTTTTGCCAACAACATTCCAGACAATTTTTAAGATGTGAAGCTTTTTTTAATCTCTTGCGTTGTGCATATATATCCTTTGCTAAAGATTTATTTCATGTGATTCGTCTTGTGACACACAAAATGCATGTTTGTTGATGAGCTTTAATCAGGTTCCACTCTCAAATGCCTGGTTGTTAACTTCTTTAAGTTTAAATCAAAGTGAATGGGACCAGCATAATCCAGTTTAGCTATTATTCAAAGAATTTAACTTGGGGAGAGGCATTTTTTACAGTCAGACGCTGTGACACTACGCTGATGCTATCAAATCTTACTAATTTATTAGGTCAAGTGTTTTAGGCTGGTCTATTTTCATCATACATGTTATGCTGGTTGCGTTTGAAACTTCAAGTAATGAAGTTTGAATGATTGTGTAACCTTTTGCACATGAAAGGTGAAGTATAAAATAAGCATTGAGCTATACTAATAGCAGTAGTAGTATAGCAATGAGGAAAAAATATTCTGGTTTGCATGGAGATTGCATGATTCAACTGACGAATGTAGTAGGCCCACCCACATATACCCGAAAGGAAAGGTTGTAAACTCATAGAATGTTATCAACCGTTCATGCTAAATTTGAGGGAAGTTTGTATTTGTTGAAAATTGTGAGATGATCCAGTTTGATTGTCGGCGTTAGTGCGACGCTGTTTTGTGCTGTAATGAGTACAACCGTTAGTCTGGGCTAATAGACCTTTCCGGGGGAGGGGGGGGGGGGGGGTGGTGAAGAGTCAGGGGAGATAACGCATGTTTCCATTGCCAGTGGAGTTATCTTTTAGTTCATGGGTCAAGCAGTAGATACCGATTTCATTTGAAACCCACGCCAGGATAGCCATCGGGATATGATGTCTGAATTACAGGCGCACAGTTTCACACCCATGTTTTGGCCTTTCTCATTCTGCGTGAACTGTCAAGGAGACTGATGGAGCAAAATTGCTCTGGGCGTGCCCACCTGCGGTATCTGTCCCATGAAAAATGGCGAGGTTACTCTCGCTGAACGCGAGCTTTTACACAGATATAACCTCTCAAGTCATTTACACAGAGAAGTTCCTGTCATCAGAACCGTGGCATTGCTCCAAGCTTGTGTGCATCATAAATGTCACACTAATTTGCGTTCCAAGTGGTAGATAGATATCGCTGCCAACGTGTTCCAGGAAACCCTGGCTAGTCGGAGTAAATAAAGCCTCGCCATCCAATACGCTCGAAGTATAGGGGTGGCTGGGACAGAGGTGGCCCGGCCCGGCGGATAATACACTTATCTCTAGGAAACGAGAAAAACTCTAGATTTAGGGTTGGAATCTCCATCAGAACGGCATTTATATCTTTGTTTTCTTCCATCCAGAGTTGTAATCTATGTGCTAATCTTTGGGATGATGAAACAATATAAACAGTGTGAGGCATCACTGAACACACATTAATCCCCAGCAACCAGACAAAATGTCTGTACAGAACTCACTTAGGTAGGCAAGCCAAAGACAGATAAACACCACAGACAAAAGAAAATTTCACTGAAATATGTGACGCTGTTCAGTGGCGACTAATTCTTTCTGAGGAGAGCATCTCGAATTACACGCAAACAAAAAGTGTGGTGATGAAGACGTTATTAGTCTGGAGGACAGATAAATTACACAGCTCGTCTTTTTTGTGAAGGATGAAATTGGTTTTATTCACTATGATTTGAAATGTTCTGTATCTTTTCTCTTTTTTCTTTTTTTAGCCAGAAAGTGTTTAAGAATTAATTACATTATATTGAATGTGTGTGTGTGTGTGTGTGTGTGTGTGTGTGTGTGTGTGTGTGTGTGTGTGTGTGTGTGTGAAATGCACGCGCGCGTGCACTTACGCACGTCGTCACGTACATTTGAAAACTTGTGTGCGCGCATGCATTTTTTGACTTGTTAAAAAATCCAGTATGCGCTGAAATGTTTGATTTCATCGCATTTTGCGTTAAACTCCATTGTGTATGTTTTTTTTTTCATGTCATTTCAAAAAAACATGTGTTATGCAGTAGCAAAAATATGACACATCAAATATACCGAAAATGCGCTTGAGAAAATAAAGAAAAGAAACAGCCATAACAGCGTTTGACGTATGTAACTCGGATAGAATACGGTAAGATATTTCTTTTTTTCAGACTATTATATCAGACTGTTGTTCTACGTTTGTTGTTGCTAGTGTCGTTGTTGACTCCATAATGCCCGGAGAATTTTTCCAGACTGGCTTTCTGAACGTTGCGCTTTATGTTTTTTGGTTTTATGGACAGTATTTTGGGTTTTATGCCTGCTGTTTTAATGAAATGGAAGCTGTTTCCGTTTCATGTATACCCTTTTAGGTTGAGCGGCTGTGTTTTTATGTTTTGGGGTGGTGGTTTTTTACGTCTCCTGGGTGGTGTTTTGGATTTATGGATAGTGCTGTAGGGTTTGTGGACGCTGTCCTGGCTTAATGCTTGGTGTTTTGGATGTATGTTCGGTGTTTTGGGTTATAGAGCTGGTTTGGGAGTGGGGTGAGGTGGGAGGATGTATGTTGTTTTGGGCTTCTGTGGATGACTTTTTTGCGCTTTATGGATAATGTTTTGGTTTGTAGAATGGTGTTTGGGCTGGCTCTATGTATGGTTTTGGGTCTGATGCCAATTACTGTAATGTGAAGGAAATCCGGTTTTGTTATGTTTTGAGAGGGTTCACATGATGTTTGTGTATAAAAAAAGCGTAAAACTGACATTTACGTCTCACCGTTGTACAAAATCATGAGTACTGTTGTGGACATTTTTAACTTACTAAAGGCCTTGATAGCTTAATTGTACTATCGCCTATTTAAAGAAAAATAATATGATTATATACAGTATAAATGATGCTATGCTGCGCATACTCTGTTGTTTCCACGTGGAGTATGAAACACAGTTTTCATTTCCCACCACAAAAGTAAAACGTGTTTTGAGATATTTCCATCAGTTAAGCACACACACCCCTTCCCTTTTCTCACACTATTCCTTGGAAATTGTCGAAGACTTTGATGACATATTTCAGGTGATATTCACAAACATTTCGGAGAAATCCTTGTATTACGAAGAAATGATTGACGTTGTCAGTAATAATCTGTTTAATACCAGGTGACACTACCACAAACTTTTTCATTCCAATGACTTCATTCCAATGAATTCATTCCAGTGAAAGATTCAAAATCAGATTGTTGTCTAAAAGCCATCTTTTACAGGAGTATTGAGTTGTTGTTTTGAAATGTTCAGTGTTGTACGCATCAAAATTTATAAATAATGATGTATGTTTTAAAATTCATGTTTCACCACAGAAAACTCATGGCTGTATGTGGATATGATGCAGGCCTGTCGTAATCATGACAACAGTAATGTCGTCAGGTATTTGTTAAGCGCACATCTCTGGAGACGTACCGACGGCGCATGACACCATGACTAAGTTGCATTTAGTCTTTCATTCACCCAGTCTCCATCTGTGTAACAGACATGACAATATACGAAACTCCCATCACCCAACTTTCGGAAGAGGTTGGCCACTTTGGCCGTTGGTATGGATGACACGTTACACATAGCATACACCCTGCGTTTGAAATGGGAAGAATGAAGGAAGTTGAGTGAACGATGTTGATTAGATGACACGGGAAACAACTAAATGAAGCGCCAGCTTGCAGCTCTTCTGTCGGCACTACCCAGGTCGGCGTCCTGTTGTATAAACGAGTGTGGCTGGTAAAGCGCTTAGAGCTTGATTTCTAGCCGAGAGTAGGCGCTATATCAGTATTCATGATAATAATAATAACATACAGAATCAGCAATCGGATATTTATTACATTTTCTTTGTTGCCATAACAAATTAATAAATTGGAAATGCAAGGTTTCTATAGATACTTGAATTCAAAGTATTAAAAATGTGGTGCAATACGTTGGCCACATACTATTTTTGTTACAATAGCGAAATCTCAACAACAACAAAAAAAAAAAAAAAGAAAAAAAGTACAAATGCGAATAAAATTCAAAAAAGGTCAGCAGCCTTCATTCGCAAGAAAGCCCGTTCTCACCCGCCCTCACCCCCTTCCGTCTCACTCTTCCCAAAGTACTTTCTGCCCGCTCTCTCTCTCTCTCTCTCTCTCTCTGCTCTCTCCTCTCTCTCCCGCTCTTCCATCCCGCCGTTATGATCAGTGTCCTAAACTCAAAGCTTATTGTGCCATTGAGCAGGCAACTCAATCAATAGTCTGTCTGTCGACCTTTTTTTTTTTCTGCGAAAACCTTCATCGTCAACTCTTGCCCCTGTTTTGTTCAATTGTTGTTCTGGTGTAGTATT
Source organism: Conus betulinus (assembly GCA_016801955.1). Classification (NCBI taxonomy): domain Eukaryota; kingdom Metazoa; phylum Mollusca; class Gastropoda; order Neogastropoda; family Conidae; genus Conus; species Conus betulinus. Next base: position 549,507 of record JADBJO010000006.1, on the reverse strand, counting down.
GTCACATCAGTCATCAGATAGTCTGGTATCTCTTTCTCTCTTTTCAGTCCTTTCAGTAGCAGCTATGATTTATAGTTGTCTGTATGAAAAACTAGGGTATTGTCTACTTTTGTTAGAGTGTGTGTGAGAGCGTGCAAGCGCATGCCTGCGAGCGAGTACATGCGTGCGCGTGTGTGTTTATGATGGACTCTGAGTGTGAGGACTGCCATGGTGTTGACCTATTTTGACAAATCGGGTCACTCTGAGGATGTAATCGTATCGTCCCATGACAGCAGATGGGAGGACAGTCATGACTGACGTATGAACTGTTTAGGATCTCCGCAAATCTGTGGTCATACGCCAAAGGATCGAGGTGGCGTAAACAATCCGGTTCTTCGCGTTGTCCACCTAAAGCTTCCAGCAACCTCTGTAGGAGATGGAGTGTCTGCTGCACTAGCCTGGAGTTTTCACACCAGTTGTTACGTTAGTGCGCAGGTCTCGCATTCATCCGGGCGGTGACGTGTAGAGTGTTACATGATTGATAGACTTGGGGGGGGGGGGGGGGGTCATTCTATGATGGATGACATCGCAATGGGGGGGAAAGGCCATTCGTGACGTATTCATATAGCCACACGTGGAACAAAAGTTTGATGGCAGGCACCTGATGCTGGTCTTGCTGTGTTGAGTGTCCGATATGGATCCTTTTTTTTTTTTTTTTTTTACACAGATACACATACATACACATGGCGCGCGTTTCCGCGCACACACAACAAACAAATAAAGAAAGAGAAACTAATATAGTAATTTCTACCGACCCCCTGTCCAGTTCTGGTTGTGTTCATATCATTAGGCTACCATTCTCATAATTCTTTTTAATTAGAGAGGACGTGTGTGTATGTGTGTGTGTGTTGGGGGGGGGGGGGGGGGGAATCACCCCGTTCAGTGTGATTGTATGAAACGCAAACAAGAACCGTTGTAAAACGGACCAAACCAAGCCAGTGTTTTACAAAATGAGTGAAAATTGGAATTGGAATGTGTTTATTTCGTCAAATCTGTTATTTTAACTGATGACCCCTGGGAGCTTCACTGAAAAAAAAAAAACAGTCGAGTATAAGAGAGGACTGTATAAAAACTTTCCTGTCGCAGCGTGTTTAAGTCCAAGGTTTATTGTAAAATGGTATCGCTGTACATCAAAAAAAATATGGAAGAAAGGCATCAGAATGCAGAATACTTTGTTATTTCACAGGCAGAAAAAAAAATCGTCTGCGGTACATAAATAAACGTCCACAAAAATAACAGCCATTCTGTGCTTGTGAAACACATAGGGCATTTACCGCTTCATACCTTGAATGTCGAAAGAATTGTATCTGAAGACACAGTACTGCTACTGGATGAGGAGGGAGGGGATATCTCCTAATATGGAAAAAAAAAAAGGGGGGGGGGGGGGTCATATGCCTTATTAGTCTGGACACAACTTGTCCAAAGTTTAAGGATGTTAATTTTTAAATAAATGCTGGCGAACCGCCCAGAGAAACGTGGACAAACGAGTCACAAGACATCGTAATGAAATAACACGCAGAGAGACACTCGTGTAAACACACACAAACGCGCGTGTGTACGCGCGCGCGCGCGCGCGCACACACACACACACACTTTGTGTCCATTTGTGAACAAACGAGTCACTTGTCTTGTGAATCGTTTGTCCACGTTTCTCTGGGCGGTTCGCTAACATTTATTTAAGATTTGTTTAGATTTCGGCCTGCAGTCGTCTAACTTTGCAACTAGATTTGGGGGGGGGGGGGGGGGGGGGGTTTTTTTTTTTTTTCTGGAATCAGTTATCGGATCAGTGGAGCACCCAAGGCGGTAATTTTTCTTTTTTTTTTTTTTTTTTTTTTTTTTTTTTTTCTAAGGCCAAAATCCCCTCTTCATTTTTTGGTGCTTTACACTGTCCTCTTCATTTGCCAAAAAAAAAAAACAAAAAGTCGAAAAAAAAAAAAAAATCAATTACTATTAGGTTTTTTTCCCCTTTTTTTTCCCCCTTTCTTTCTTTCTTCAACCAGTCCCTTACACACCATGCATAGTCTGTTTGTTCGTTTACAAATGGACATATTTTTGCCGATTTTAATGGTTTGGCGTTTGATACAAAGTGTCTGGGTTTGTTTGTGTTCTAATGTGTGGTGAACTGGCACACTCACTCTGACAGTGTGTTGCTTGTACAAAGAAGCAACTAGATGTTAATTTTACAATCTAACTCGCTATACCACAGAACATGAAAACTGGCATCGTTCGTTCGTTCTGCTTTTTGCACACTTTCAGACTGCTTCTACGGGATATCGTCATAAGGAAACACTACAGTGCAATAACATATTAAATCCCTGGCTATTCATTCAAAAGGGAGAGTTTCCTTTCAAAGATGGGTTGTTGGCTGCTCGCTACAACTAAACGTGAGCCACCTCCACAGAAAGAGAGATGGTCAGTATGGTTTGTCCCGCTTTGTGTTATTTCATTGGCTGAAATGGCCGCTTCATGCGTGCTGTCACTTTCCTCTTTCCGGCCGTGTTAATGGCGTTCGGCTTGATTGAACCGACCGTGACATCACGACAGCAGCGATCATGCACACAGAATGGTCTAGCCATGGTTATGTTCGTCCACTCTTATGAGTAGCTGGAATACTGAGGCAGTGCTGGTAGTATGGGTTGTGTGTGTGTGCGCGCGCACGTGCGCGCGCATTTGTGTGTATTTACACGAGTGTCTCTCTGCGTGTTATTTTCATTGCGATGTATTCGCTGTTACTGATGTACGCTTATGTACTATTTCGTTTCACTTTTAAGTAGTGACATACCTTGATTTGTCGATTATATCACAAACGATATGTTGGCTTTTTTTATTTCACTTATTTTGTTCGTTCATATCCTTACTCCTTTCCTTTCACAGAATGTTTTAAAGGTTGTGTAGAAAAGTGACAGCTGTATATGGTTTGTGTTTTAGCTAATTCTTACGTTAAGTTGCAGCAAATGAGATGCTTTAAACAATAGTTAAGTTCGCTTGAAAGCTTTACATTATGTCAGTACTTTTGTTTGCACACTGCGTCTGTGTACACCACTGCGCGCACGTGCGTGGATGGTGTGAGCGCTTTTGTGTGTTGTATTTGCGTTGTGTTAAGTAGGGCTACTTTAGTATCTTAGTTTTAAGGCATTGGGGCATATTGGCCTTGAATGCTTTTTTGGCAATAAACTGAGATTTTCCAAAACCAGATTGCATTATCAAGGTGCAGTGTATGCATAGATGCATTCTATGCCTTTTATGTTTGAATGAATTGAATATATTTAATCTTACTTTGGCACACGTAAAGATAGATGAACAATGTATGTAGAAATTCTCTCTCTCTCTCTCTCTCTCTCTCTCTCTCTCTCTCTCTCTCTCTCTCTCTCTCTCTCTCTCTCTCAAGTTCGTATTAAAATAATGTTGCTTTGGCCTATCTTATTTCAGAACTATAGACATTCTCTGTGTGTACCTGATTGAGTTGTGTGTGTGTGTGTGTGTGTGTGTGTGTGTGTGTGTGTGAGACCTGTTTCCTCGTATACTTTAATATCTTGTGCACACATTTGGCGAAAATACGAAATGGCCAAAACAAAACAAAACAAAAAAAATCAACACAAAGTTTTCGGATGCTAATCACACTAATGACTGTAACCATGATGTTGTCACGGTGTGTCAGTTTGGGTCATTGACAAAGAGCGACAGCTGCTTCCAAAGCCATGCGCGCATGATGTTGTCTGTCTGAGTCTGCTTCTCCGACAACATGTCGATAGCTAGGAACAGCAGCAGAGATCATGGGCCCTGAAATCTCTAGCATGAGGCACGGAGCGGGCACCTGTTCTAATGAATGTCTGAATGTAGCGGGTTTGACAGAAATGCGTGCTGGGGGACCTATTCATGTTATAGTTACAGCTTGATCTGAAATGTGATTCCTCCATATGCCATGCAGTTAATGTCCCCCCCCCCCCTCCCCCTCCCCGCTTTTACAAACAATTGGGAGAATTGTACACATCCTGTGTTTTAGAAAATACACCCTTTATGTCTCGTAGGGAAAAAAAAAAAAAAAAAAAAGCTTTTATTTCCGTTTAAATAGTTTTATTTCTTTTGAATGGAAGTGCAAAACAGTATAGACATACACAAAACATATGTACATGCATGTCTACAATTACAATATGTAGCAAGTATTTTTTTTTAAGCATTTTTAGGGTAAACAGGTTTTGCGCGGTGTGCGTGCCTGTGTGTGTATGTGTGTGTGTGTGGGGGGGAGGGAAGGAGGATGAAAAGCAGTTGGTCCAGGTATGCAAATCTTTGATACGGGCATGCTTAACGCAGTGTTTGGTTCGTGTTTGTGAGAGAGTTTGGGGGGGGGGGGGGGGGGGGGGTATGTGTGTTTTTGAAAACAAAAAAAAGGCAATTTGTTGAGGTGTGGAAAGCCGTGAAAATCGGGCGCGCGCGTGTACACGTCATTCGATTTTTGTGGACCACCTGTTACCACTACTGCATGCTGGCAATCACACATGTACGTCGTCGTCCCCCATGCAGTCCCCCCCACCCCCTCCACCCACTCCCCCCAACCCCCACTCCTCTCTCTCTCTCTCTCTCTCTCTTTTAACACCAAATATATTCGCAAAATAAATGATGTACCTACTGTGTAAAAAAAAAAAAGTGGCGGAAAAGCATGATGACAAAGCAGTAGCGCTATACGTCTTCTTTCACACACACACACACACACACACACACACACACACACATTAATAGATTTTTTTTTTGTAAACGCTCCCCTTTTTCTCACTCCTTTTTTTTAAAGTCTAACATCACCAAGTGTGAACAGACTAAAACACACACACACACACACACACACACACACACACACACACACACACACACACACACACGGAGCGAATCTCATTCCATAAAAAAAAAAAAAGAGAGAGAGAGAGAAGGGAAACACCTGAAGAATGACTAACTGTACATTGGTTGATAAGACCGGGCAGACATGTCCATCCAGGTAGAAAAAAAAAAAAAAAGCTGAAGTTTTTCTTCCTGTGCCGCCCTTCATCCCCACCCTGGACACAGCCAAAGGTCCGTCATGTCCACCCTGGACACAGCCAAAGGTCCGTCATTTCCACCCTGGACACAGCCAAAGATCCGTCATCCCCACCCTGGACACAGCCAAAGGTCCGTCATGTCCACTCTGGACACAGCCGAAGATCCGCCATGCCCATCCTCGACACAGCCAAAGGTCCGACATGTCCACCCTGGACACAGTCAAAGGTCCGCCATGCCTACCCTGGACACAGCCAAAGGTCCGTTATGTCCACCCTGGACACAGCCAAAGGTCCGCCATGTGCCACCCTGGACACAGCCAAAGGTTCACACTGCCAGGGCTGCACTGGGCCACGTCACCAACCTGCTGTCAGTTCTCCGCTGTCAGATGGTCTGGGATGAATTACCGCCACCTGCCATGGGACCATGGAGAGGACGGCTTCACCTTGTGTTCTGTGTAGGCGCATATCTGCATGGATAAACATCCTGTTAGTGTGTGTTTTTTTTTTTTAATTATGGTTCATAAATACATATTGACCATCCGACGCCTATGTAGAAATCGCGGAAACCAGTGGACTCTGTAAGGTCAGCTGCCAATTGACTGGCCGTCTTACAAGATGTCCGCTGAAAAAACGCGAGTTTCTTGACGGTTCCTAAGGCTATAGATACAGAAAAGGAGAGCAAGTATCACTGCTTGAGTTTCGTCCGCATATTGAAAGCATCCACCATTTTTCCTGCTGATTGTACAGGCCTCCGTCTGCCATTTCTTTACCGGTTGGTTGTCTGTTTGCCGCGCGCGCTTTGTCTATGATGGTGTCAGACTGTTCAAGTTGTCTGTTTGCCGCGCTTTGCCTATGATGGTGTCAGAGACTGTTCAAGTTGTCTGTTTGCCCGCTTTTTGCCTATGATGGTGTCAGACTGTTCAAGTTGTCTGTTTGCCGCGCTTTGCCTATGGTGGTGTCAGTCAGACTGTTCAAGTTGTCTGTTTGCCGCGATTTGCCTATGGTGGTGTCAGACTGTTCAAGTTGTCTGTTTGCCGCGCTTTGTCTATGGTGGTGTCAGTCAGACTGTTCAAGTTGTCTGTTTGCCGCGCTTTGCCTATGGTGGTGTCAGACTGTTCAAGTTGTCTGTTTGCCGCGCTTTGCCTATGATGGTGTCAGACTGTTCAAGTTGTCTGTTTGCCGCGCTTTGCCTATGGTGGTGTCAGACTGTTCAAGTTGTCTGTTTGCCGCGCTTTTGCCTATGATGGTGTCAGACTGTTTCAAGTTGTCTGTTTGCCGCGCTGTTTGCCGCGCTTGTCTATGGTGGTGTCAGACTGTTCAAGTTGTCTGTTTGCCGCGCTTTGCCTATGGTGGTGTCAGACTGTTCAAGTTGTCTGTTTGCCGCGCTTTGTCTATGGTGGTGTCAGACTGTTCAAGTTGTCTGTTTGCCGCGCTTTGCCTATGGTGGTGTCAGACTGTTCAAGTTGTCTGTTTGCCGCGCTTTGCCTATGGTGGTGTCAGACTGTTCAAGTTGTCTGTTTGCCGCGCTTTGCCTATGATGGTGCCCGTCAGACTGTTCAAGTTGTCTGTTTGCCGCGCTTTGTCTATGATGGTGTCAGACTGTTCAAGTTGTCTGTTTGCCGCGCTTTGCCTATGGTGGTGTCAGTCAGACTGTTCAAGTTGTCTGTTTGCCGCGCGCTTTTTGCCTATGGTGGTGTCAGACTGTTCAAGTTGTTTGCCACGCTTTGCCTGTGGTGGTGTTAGACTGTTCAAGTTGTCTGTTTGCCGCGATTTGCCTATGGTGGTGTCAATCAGACTGTTCAAGTTGTGTTTTGCCGCGCTTTGTCTATGATGGTGTCAGACTGTTCAAGTTGTCTGTTTGCCGCGCTTTGTCTATGATGGTGTTAGACTGTTCAAGTTGTCTGTTTGCCGCGCTTTGTCTATGGTGGTGTCAGTCAGACTGTTCAAGTTGTCTGTTTGCCGCGCTTTGCCTATGATGGTGTTAGACTGTTCAAGTTGTCTGTTTGCCGCGCTTTGCCTATGGTGGTGTCAGTCAGACTGTTCAAGTTGTCTGTTTGCCGCGCTTTGCCTATGATGGTGTTAGACTGTTCAAGTTGTCTGTTTGCCGCGCTTTGTCTATGATGGTGTCAGACTGTTCAAGTTGTCTGTTTGCCGCGCTTTGTCTATGATGGTGTCTGTCAGACTGTCAAGTTGTCTGTTTGCCGCGCTTTGTCTATGATGGTGTCAGACTGTTCAGTTTGTCTGTTTGCCGCGCTTTGTCTATGATGGTGTCAGTCAGACTGTTCAAGTTGTCTGTTTGCCGCGCTTTGTCTATGATGGTGTCAGACTGTTCAAGTTGTCTGTTTTTGCCGCGCTTTGTCTATGGTGGTGTCAATCAGACTGTTCAAGTTGTCTGTTTGCCGCGCTTTGCCTATAATGGTGTCAGACTGTTCAAGTTGTCTGTTTGCCGTGCTTTGCCTATGATGGTGTCAGACTGTTCAAGTTGTCTGTTTGCCGCGCTTTGCCTATGATGGTGTCAGACTGTTCAAGTTGTCTGTTTGCCGCGCTTTGTCTATGATGGTGTCAGACTGTTCAAGTTGTCTGTTTGCCGTGCTTTTTGCCTATGATGGTGTCAGACTGTTCAAGTTGTCTGTTTGCCGCGCTTTGCCTATGATGGTGTCAGACTGTTCAAGTTGTCTGTTTGCCGCGCTTTGTCTATGGTGGTGTCAGTCAGACTGTTCAAGTTGTCTGTTTGCCGCGCTTTGTCTATGATGGTGTCAGACTGTTCAAGTTGTCTGTTTGCCGCGCTTTGTCTATGATGGTGTCAGACTGTTCAACATGAAGAACATGCACGATGGTTTGCGCGCATACAACGGCTACCGCCAGCCTGTGGGTCCACTTCGCTGAATAGCGAACGAGAAGCTGATTCACGTGGTTACCTTGGGGGGCAAACCAACCGATTGAACAATTCTTTCAGGCTCTGGTGTAAGTGTGGTGCTCAGGCTTGCTTGGTATTGTGTGTGACTCCAACACAAAGTGGGCAAATGAGGCCAACTGCTGATCCTGTGTCTTCTGCATGTTTGTGTCAACCTGTGGGCGGGCGACAGTGAGGGAAGAGAGCGTATTCAACATCACGCGTCGCTTTGAGCAGCACAGCTCGATAAGGTTGTCACCCGTCTGTTTGTCCTCCACTGTTCCTCTTCGTTGTCTTTGTGTCGGTCTCACTTTTGTGTACATGCTCCCTCTCCGTCACCTTTCTCTCTCTCTCTCTCTCTCTCTCTCTCTCTGTTAATAGCGATGAAAGGGCGATGCGTGTGGTGTGTGTGTGTGTAAGGACTGTATAGAAGATGAACGTTAAACAGGAAAAACAAGGTTCAAAAACATCTGACTGTTTGCTTGTGTTTGTTGTATGTAGGCCTATACATAGGCTAAGTGTATGTCTGTGTATCAGTGTGCCTACGAGCGCGCGTTCGTGTGCATGACTGTGTGTGTCCGCGCATACGACATGCAGTTACATAGCCCGGAACGTTTCACCACCACACATTGAGCTGACTTCAATCCTTTGCAGCGTACTAGTAAAAACAAACCACCGACAACACCAACAACAAACAATACCCAGCGAGCTGTGTAGATACAGAAAGGGTGAATGAACAAAACCAACACATCATCAGATCAAACGAGCGATTTGGATCAGTGGTTTGAAATCAAATGAAATGAATACCAACACAAACTCAAGGTTTTTTTTTTCATAGTAATGTGTGTGGATGTGTGTGCGTTAAAGTGTGAGAGAGAGAGAGAGAGAGAGTGTGTGTGTGTGTGTGTGTGTGTGTGTGTGTGCGTACGTCCATGGGTGTGTCTGTGTGTTTACCATAGAGCTGTTTCTCTCTCTCTCTCTCTCTCTCTCTCTCTCTCTCTCTCTCTCGTCAAAGTGTCATCGTACATGGAATACCCCCTTCAGAAGGGGCTGTGGCCTGTAGTGAATTAAACATTTTTCCATCTCTCTGTCTCTCTCCTCTCTCTCTCTCTCTCTGGAATGCGTGTCAGCGTGACTGTGTGCGGTGTGCGTGTGCGTTGCAGTAACATAGTTGGACTGTTTCCATAGGAATTTCGCTCTGTATGATATACTACTGGCAAAAAGTTAAGGGCCCATTGCCAACGCTGTCTCCCAGACCAAAACACTACAGCCAATGTTAAGAAGAACGGACGCAAAATCTTCCAAATTTATTCAAGAACAAATTGATTGGACCATTGCACGAAATCAACAAATCAAACGCGGACAGCGGGCTGTAATGTTCAATCACCCTTCCTCAGGATCGTCACATAAGCCACAACTGAAAACTGCACCATTCAGTACCGAGTGTAGCCACCGTTGCCGCCAGGCAGTGGCACAACATCGACGCATGGAGTCAACCAGGGTCCGAAGAGTGTCCCGCGGTATGGCCTGCCACTCCTGCTGCAGAAAGAGAGTGAGCTGGGCCGTCAACAGGCAGGGGGTGGTTGTGGGCTACCCGCCGTCCAAGGACATCCCAGAAGTGCTCAGTTGGAGCCAGATCGGGTGAGCGAGATGGCCACTGCATCCGGATGATCCCCTCTTGCTGCAGATGATCGTCCACGACACGGGCTCGGTGTGGACGGGCGTTGTCGTCTTGGAAAACAGCAGCGTTACCCATGGCCTGAAGGGGGGGCTGGATCAGGGGCCTCACAATCTCGTCACGGTACCGCACCCCTGTCAGCATGCCTTGAATGACGTACAGGGGAGTTCTGTCTTGACGACTGAAGCCACCCCAGACCATCACAGAACCCCCTCCGTAACGATCCACCTCACGAACTGTGGCGTCAGCAAAACGTTCTCCTGGCCTTCGCCACACTCGGGTCCTGCCGTCATTGAATGCCAAGGTGAAGCGGGACTCATCTGTGAACAGCACTCGAGACCATTGCTGCCTCGTCCAGCGAACGTGATGACGACACCAGTCTGCCTGTGCTCTGCGGTGAGCTGGAGTAAGTGGTACTCGGACTGCTGGTCTCTGGGATGACAGCCCGAAGTCGTGCAAACGGTTACAAACTGTCCTTCTACTGACATTGACATTTGCAGCCTGCAGGAGCTCATGCCTTAAGGTGGATGAGGTGACAGTCCGATTGTGTAGGGCAGACAGCAGGAGGAATCGGTCAGCATGTCTGTCGGTACACCGAGGACGGCCTGATCGTGGCCGATCCTGCATGCTGCCAGTGGCCTGAAACCTCTCTACAAGACGTTGGATGGTGGAATGGGACACGTTCAGACGCCTAGCCACCTCGCGGCCAGAAATCCCTTCGTCAATCAACGCTAAGGCAACGTCCACGATCGGCAGGGTCCAGTGTTTGCCTTTGTGCCATGCTTTTTGGGCTGGCGTAGACGACCGTTCTGTTTACAGATTTGTGGCCAACGGCGTCTGATCTGTGTTTATGAACGAGGTGCCATGCACGTGCATCATGATTGACCACGAGCATTTCGCCCTTTTTTTCAAACTCATATGCTCCCACAAGCACCCGTTTTACCGGCTTTACGTGGTTTTTGCACGTGCAGCTGCGCTCCACCTTGTACCACAGTGGGTTTTTAGGTGTTGTGACTCCGATGCAAGCCTATTATTTACACACTCAGAAACTAACGTCAAAATGACAGGTGGCCCTTAACTTTTTGCCAGTAGTATACTTAAGCATGTTTATGTGATTGCCTGCGTAAGCACACATCCAGTTTGCGCGAGCGCCCGCATGCACGCGTGTCAGTGGTTTGTGTGTGCGGGCATACGAGCATGTGTGTTCTATAAATGAACCCAGTTTCTGTGTGTGTGTGTGTGTGTGTGTGCGCGCGCGCGCGCGCCCGCGTGTGCGTATGCGTGTGTAGGCATGTACGTGTGTGTTTGTTGTGTGCACGACGTTCGTTTCGGTGTATGCCTACGTGCCGTGTGCGTGTGTGTGTGTGTGTGTGAAAGAGAGAAAGGTGTTTCCCCAGCCTATTAGCGGGCGAGTTTTCCTTGAGCAGTGAGCGGCACGATGGCGTGAATGTGTTTTTTTCCCTATTAAGATTTTTGGAGCAGCGCCCTGTCAGAGTGGATATTTTTAAACTACCTGCCATGGCGCAGATTTTGTGTTATCAGACATGAAGAAGGAAGTTCGGCGACGTTCTGTTGGCTGTTCATGTCATTCGCCGACAGTCCTCTTGTGACAAACTGACTTTTTTTCCTGTGTCCACTTAAAAAGACAGATACAGACACGGAAGACAAATCGACCAGGAGAGCAAGTTGATCGGTACGTGTGCAGTCTCTCTCTCTCTCTCTCTCTCTCTCTCTCTCTCTCTCTCTGTATATATATACATATACATGTATATATATATATATATATATACAGAGAGAGAGACACGTATGTGTGTGTGTGTGTGTGTGTACGAGTGGCGTGGGTGCAATGCCCCTGAGGTGGCACAGAAGATAAGGTCAGAAAAAAAGGGATGTACTCTGAATATATTTCACCCAGAAGACCATGTACGTGGATTTGATGGATGCAGGGGAGGGGAGGGAAGCGGTGAACTATTTTCAGAGATGGGAGGGAGAAGTTGAGGCGGAGGGAGGGGGAACTTGTATTTCAAGATGCCATGAAAGCTAAATATTGACTTAGCATGAAAGTGCACGTACGTAAGGTGGGGAAGGGGAGGAGGGATGGGACAGGTGTATGTATGTGTGTGTGTGGGGGGGGGGGGGGGGGGGGGGTGGATGGGTAAAGCAGACTGGTTGTCGACGGGTTGGGAGGGGAAAAAGGGGGTGAGGGGTGGTATGGCGGAGTGCAGGCAGTGGTAGTGACGGTTTTCGATGGGCCTTTCACCACAGTGAACAGCCGATCCCAACACCACTTGTGTTGAGTGGGTGGGTGGAAGAGAAAGGGTAAATAGGAAGGCGGTCGTAAGGGCCACTTTAGAATACATTTTCTGTTGAAATTCTTTGTTTCATAGAATAACGCACCTGTAAAATAACGTTTTTAACATCTAAGGGTGCCCGGAAAGAAGCAGAAGGGGGCGCAGGGGTGAGAGATACACCTCTTACAAAATTACACACACACACACACACACACACACACACACACACACACATATATATATATATATATATATATATATATATATATATATATATATATATATATATATATATATGATTAGAGAGGGAGGGAGAATGAGATCCTACAACTGTTTTCTTCCACTACTAAGTTGTTAAACACACACACACACACACACACACACACACACACATACACACACACACACACACACACACACACACACACACACACACACACACACACACACGTATGTATATATATATAATGCTGAAGAATTAAGTAGTGGGGGGGAAAACAAGTGAAGGTTTACAATTCTTCCATCATTACAGTAATGACTTGGCAAAGATTTCAAATACATATATGATATTACATGTGTGTGTGTGTGTGTGTGTGTGTGTGTGTGTGTGTGTGTACAAGTCAGGATAGTCATTCTTTGCAATATGGTCACAACACCACCGCGTTTTTTCACTTTTTTTTTTTTTTTTTTCTGTTTAAGGCAGTTTGACATCAGATTTACCGTTACACCGTTAGTTGTTAGAGATGAATTCGACAGTGAATAACATGAAATTTCTGGGCATGCTTGAGACAGCTTTTGACAAACGCACGAAGAATGCCAAAATGTTGACCCTTTAAATCATCCCCCCCCCCCCCCCCCCCCCCCCCATTTTGACCCCCTGAAACTGTCAGATCTAGACAAAGCATACAGCACTCGCGGCTTCAAGCAGTTCTCTTCTTTCTCAGTCACACCCCTCAAGTCCTCCGTTTTCATCGACTGACAGACAAAGTGGACACGCTGAGACAGGGTTTAAGAGACCTCAAAAGAGAGGAAATGTCGATCACTTGACAGAGCACCATGCCTTTGCTTTGTTCTCAAAGCTTCATCCTTTTGCGATGCACCATACGGAGAGAAACGAACAGTTTAAGGGATAGTGTTCGATTTGAGAAACAGCCGAGAATGTTCGAATTTCTGCCGATTTAACCATACGCCAATGAGATGAGATACAATATTGCGTGCAACAGGGGAAAACTACCTATTTCAAATATGGTTGATTATACACTTAAGAAGAACACCCACGGGCCACCACACAGAACCGACCCAGACTCTGGATCAGTGACGAAAGATCATGGTCAGTCAGACATTCACTGAAATGGACTTTAGGCCAAATATTTAGACCACTCTCTCTCTCTCTCTCTCGTGTCTCATTGAATTGGCTGTCCCAATTTCCTCAATAGCACACACACGTTGTTTACAATAACAACCTTCATTAGCTCTGTTCTAACTTGGAATCTATTCGTCTGTTTGGAAAGACTACCTTTCCTACCCCTCCACGCACTTCTCTTACTACTACAACAGCGACTATTTCCTGTCAAATGTTATAGGTGATTTACGATAACGAAATGCTATGTACGCTTGGCAGCATGTGCAGTATTGTTAACATATTTTGCTACCAAACTGATCTTGATATTTGAGGGAAATAAGTTGTCGAGCAGAAGGGATACGAAAAGAAATCTTTCCCTTGGTATATTTATTTATTTATCTATCTGTTTTAACCAGGTCAAAGTTCACGGACACGAATCGGTTCACGGTGAAACAAACTTTGCAGCCAAAAAGCTTTGAGGGAGAGAAATCCCGCATGTGTTGTAAGCAAAGAAACCAGTTCTTGTGGCCAGTCTCTCTGTCAAACTGGGGGCCACCATCCTTGTCCATGCTGGTCGTCTGTCACTTCAAAACGGCGTGACTGCTCGATTTATATTCGTTACGGGCGGAGGAGGGGAAATGTTGGAGAAAACAGGAGCGTGGGGAGTAGGGGAGAGGGTATAAGGGAAAACAGGAACATGGCAGATGTGGGCAAAAGGACGGGGATGGGGAGGTGGGGGGGGGGGCAGAGATGGTAAGGGAGGGGGGGGGGGGGTGGAAGGAAGGTCATAGCAGAGACACAAAATGTGGGTGAGTGGTCGTTCAATTTCTGGCAGCCAAACCTTTTGGGTGGCTGAAGCGTATTACAGAGTCCCTGAGTAAAAAGGCTGTTTTCTCTATGACTGACATGCGACACCATTTATTTCGTGGGGATGGTTTGGGGGGATCATGAATCTTTTTTTCCTTTTGGCAGACTCAGGGTGAGGGGCCCAGTGATGGCGATGAAAGACGCACTGACCACAGAAACATTTCTGTCAACAGCAGGAAAAACTGTGACCCGTGATCGTATTCAGAAGGCACGTAAGACCATGTGACGAAGCTTGGCTGTGTCTGGAGCTGTACTGGTTCCACCTGTAAATGAAACAGTCTGGTGGTGGAGGCGTCATTAGCCAATGGGCTCTGGTTATTAAATACAGGCTGGTACACATGGACACACTTTCGTGGAGGTTGTGTTGTGTCGCGTCCAGTGGCCATCACACAGTGGCATCTGTCGGGGAACACTGGTGTCCATTGACGTCTTAATTGAATGTCATGTGTGTGTCGTCACCCCGTGTCAACACAGCGCGTGGTTCCAGGGTGGTGCAAGATTGTTCCTCGGCTGGTTAATCTGGCAGTTGAGGACAGTTCTTCTCTGGGTCCTCCTGGCACCTTCGGGTGTCTTTTTCTTCCACTGTGGTATCATTTTCCTTACGTGCCTCTCATCATTAAGATCTAGAATTAATTGACACTGAAAAACACGTGTTTCAGAGAACTGAAAAAGGATAAGTCTGGATACTATGGTTTGTACAAATGTGCTCGTTGCTGCCCGGAGGATGGTTAGGGGGACAGGTGGAAATCTTTCGTCATTTCTGAGGGAAGGCCTGCCGTCAGCAGCCTGTGATTGAACACCTGAAGCCATCTGAGAGGAGCTCATGACTTGCCTTCAATTTCAGCGACTGTATGCAGCCGGACATTGTCCTCTGGAGCAGGACAGTGTTAACCTTCAGTGGCTTTCTTCCCTGCCTACAATAGCTAATGTCAGAGGCATAATGATTTATGTTGCCATTGAATGGTATCTGTCTAGGCCATAGTCTAGGCCATATAGTCGAATATCATCGTCTTGTGTCAACCAAAGTTTCCAGAAGCGCGTTTAAGTCTTGGCGCCATCCTCCCGGCTAGAAGCAGACATTCTTTCAACAGTACCATTTACCACCCCCAAGCAATCTGTAAGAAGCGTGTGATCGACACCGAGTGAATTTAATAATTAACTTCTTGCTTTTAAAACAGATAAAACATTGTATAATGGAACGGTTCAGCCTAACATGCGGTACACTGCAAGATTTGCCGACAACTGAAAACGTCTGTGGCGTGACGGGCATGATGTTGAAAAGATTTCTCTTTGATCCTGTTAATCACACAACACCCAGTCATCTAATCCCTCTGATCTTTCCCATGCCCAAGGCAATCAACGACACACCAAATTATCACTTAGTCCTTGAAGCTTGTCCTTCAGCTTCGTCCCATCAGCATTTACCCCCTTTACTTCAAAGGCAGCTTGAACAGGATTTCAGAACAGCTCCCTCCCATCCAGTGATGTGCATCATCACCCCCCCCCCCCCCCCCCCCTTTTTTTTCTTTTTTCCTCCTCCATTCTCCAGTTTTCCCTCTTTTTTCTTGTTTCTTTTGTTTTTGCTATTAATCGGTGGGGTCTCCATCCTCCTTTTTTCCCTCATTGTTTTTTCTCTCTTTTATTTTAAGTGACTGTCTCACTCTCACCATTCAATGTCTGTGTGCGTTCACTTAGAGATGGACATTTGTTCGCTCTTTTAAATTTTTTGCGTTTGATACAAGACGTCTGGGTTTCTTTATGTGCTATTGTGTGGTGTACGGATTCTTCCACTCTTGCTACTTTGACTGCGTGTGTATACTGTAAACGAACTCGCATTTCATTTTGCCACCTGTCTTTCCCTCCCCCATCTCCTTCCCCATGCTCCGGCCTACACATATTCCCCCCCCCACCGCACACACGCACTGGTACATACTTTTTTTTTCCTTTCTTAAGCATTGAGAAACGATGTTTAACTTGCTATACTTAAAGATAGCCACTCTTATGTACAGCAGCTGAAACAATAGTGAAAGAGAATGTGGAGAAAGCTTTTATATGACTATTGCCGATTACATCTAATACCAAGCTCTTTCTCTAAAATATGTCGGAGGGGTAGGGCAGATTCGGTCTTTCTGTAAATACTTTGCACATCTTGCCCACTGATATTAAGAATTAATATGTTAATAGTTTCCATTCAGCTCTGTTGGGTTTTCAATACCAGGTATAAGTTCATGTGCGGATAATTTCAAGTTAACGTTAGTTTTCAACTGATTTTTGGTTCGATGTATCTCCAGAAACACAAAAAAACACTGGACACTCTTAGATGAAATGGTCAATGAAGTCCACACTTTCCCTACACTGTGCACATTTATTGTTTTTCTCTCAGTTTCAGTCTGTTTTTAAACGGATATTTGTTGGATAAAATATATATTGTTTTTTTTCAGTGAAAAACTCTTAACCTGACATCTTCAGTTACAACTCTGGCCCAGGTCCACGTCTCTTTGCCCATGCCTATCCCGAATGTTCTGAGCCAAAAAAAGGTTCGCTGTCGGGCTGGTCACCTCTTTGTGATTTGATGAGATTGTGTGTCTTGGTCTTTGTTTAGCGTTAAACGAACCAGCATCACCAGTCTGTGTGCATATATTTTCTTTTTCACCCCTTTCTGTCCAAGTAAGCCATGGCATTGAGAAGTGTGTTGTGTTCCATGACAGTGCTAGCTCTGTTTTGTCCAATTATTTCCTGTATTTCTTCCATGCACTCTTATTTTCCTTTCCGTGAATGAAATCTTTGATCTGTTCAATACCGTTATCGTGCCAAAACCTGAAGAACAATACATTATATTTGTACTTGATCGAATGGTTATTAAACAGGAGTCGTGAAGGACAGTTCTTGCAGTTTATATTGGAGAGGTCTTTTAGAGATTTATTGTCTAAGTATGTGCTGATCACGTCTTTCTAGAAGTCATTCTGTAGACATCTTGCAGACCGATCAGGTCTTTTGCTCTACAGTTTAATAGAGAGAATTGCTTATTTACAATTTTATCTAAGTGCTAGTTTTTGATATCATACTGCAGTTTTGGTTCTCGCTGGCAATAAACAGTTTCCCTGCCTATTGTACATACAGGCAGCTTTGGAGCTGAATTGTGCCGATCATATTTAAACTCCCAGTCCTCAACACTGCTTAACATTCCTTTTCTGTTAACTCCTTCGAACGCTTTTTCGCTGCTGTCTCTTTTCCGTCACAGGATCTTGTAAAACATCGTATTTATTAGGAAAGTAGTTAAGGACTCAGAATCGAAAACTTTTTTGGAGAATATTTCGACAAGGTCGCCCTGTCTTCATCAGCTCACAAGTAAGTTTTTGATTCTAAGTCCTTAACTACTTTTCTAATGTTGAATCCAGAATCCAGAAACCTACATTCTTATCGTATCTATTTTGTTTAGGATGTTAACTAGGAGACCTAGGGACTTCACTGCATAAACTGACTGACTAATGAGAATGATTTAATAACTACAACTTTACCTTGAAAACTCGGATCACGTTTTGTCCGTTCTTGTATCTGCCTATTTATTTTATCGATCCTACTATTCCAGCTGTCTTCAATGTGTTTTGCCATTCCACTATTTTTCAAATGTTTTCCTAGTATTGTATTGTAATTTCATCCAGAGTGACAACAGGAAGGTTAGAATCATTTACTTGTGTTCCCATTCCAAGTGCATCAACCCTTCCGGACGCTTGCTGTCCTTAATTACCTCGAACAATTGTGTGGGGCCCGCAACAATCCCCTATCCACACGCTTTGTCCGCAGTGAAATCCTCTTTCACCAAATCATGGTCACAGTGTCCCTGAAGAACGTTCTTTTCGTAACCTAAACGCCTTCTGTAGTCACCACCAAATTGTCCCCCTCACGAATTCATACAGTCTCCACACGAAACAGACAACAACCTAGAATTACTGATCTTTACACTCCAAACCCACTCATCTCTCTCTCTCTCTCTCTCTCTCTCTCTCTCTCTCTCTCTCTCTCTCTCTCTCTCTCTCTCTCTCTCTCTGTGTCTCTTGTGTGTGTGTGTGTGTGTGTGTGTGTGTGTGTGTGTCTCCACGAATGGATTTGAGTTAATAAATCGTTGTGTATATGGGGGGCATGTACACTACCACAAATGACGTGTATCAATGCGTGTGTGGGTTGAAATTGTGCATGTTTCCCTTCCTTTCTTTTCCTTTTTCCCTCTTCACCCTTATTCCCTCTGCTTACTTTTCTGACTTCCTTTCTAATGGATGGTGGTGGTGGTATAGAGAAGCATAGTGCATGCAGCAAGATGCATGATGGCTTTCCTTCTTACTGCATTCAGAAACCTGCCAGTCACTAGAGTAAAGCTATCGTTAGTTCTTCCAGCCAGTCAGAAGATGTTACTATTTTTGGTGCGTGGTGACAAATAACGGCTGAACATAACTGGAAAGGATTTCCTTTTTGACTTCTTACCATTAAACACAACGTGTATTTTGTTCTGTCGAAGATAGAAGTGGATTTTAAACGGAAAGAATCGGAAATTAGAGACTTAATTGTTGAAACTTTGTCTTTTCAATTCTATGCCTTTACTTATTAATACTAAGATACATGTCGGGCTACGTGGTTCACTGAATTCTGTAAAATTCCTTTAAAGTGGAATGCGTTCTGTCAAGAGAGAGAGAGAGAGAGAACCGGTTTCCCGTCTGTTAAAATGAAGGACCTCTCTCTCTCTCTCTCTCTCTCTCTCAGAAAATTTGCCTTCAACCCATAAAATATGTGGCTTTCCTTGTCTGGCTCCCGGCAAGAGGTGTTTTGAGCGGCTCTGGTAAATTTGAACCAGTGTCACCTGAAATCCTTTCAGCATGCCTGTCGAAGGTCTTCCACATGTTTTACAAACTACTCTTAATGCTGCTCTGCAGGATATGACGCTGTCCTCATATATAAAATTGACGGCTGAGGCCAACAAACAGTTGCCATTCTGCGGTTAAACGACTACCGACCAGCCCCCTGCCTCTCGAAACGAAAACCTCCGTGCTGTTTACCGACAAAAATGTCCGTCGCAGGTGAACAGAGAGACAGAGACAGAGCGGATAGCCATAGAAAGAGACAGCAGATACAGGCAAGTGAACTTTCATCTTCTCCATCGAATTCCTTTTTGCCGACGCCACCAAGCCTATTCTATAATGACAGTACTGACAACAGCCAAGCAGCTTGTGGTGATGTGTTGCTGTGTGGTATCCTCCCCTCTCCCTCGCTCTACCAGCCTGCACGAGATACAATGCACAATGACATCCAGTAGGCAATTGACAGAAGGAAGTGTGACAAACACTCTGTGATAGTCGTTTCCGATGAAGCCTCCATGCT
>JADBJO010000006.1:482500-525000 GCA_016801955.1 Conus betulinus | reverse complement strand
CTAGAGATCCAAAACAGAAATCTTCCTGAACAATGTTCGGGCATGATTGTTGTCCCCCCATTCACCCAAAATAGTAACATCGTCTGATTGGTCGGAGAAAAACCGAGGGCATTTTACCTCTCACTCGCTCCAAACCTTCACCTCCCTCTTTCCCACTTCCTGAACAGACACGCCGAGTTCCAGTACCGGTGCTGCTGCCACGTCAGCCCCGACGGTGATGTCATCTGCCATGACGTCACCACGGATGGGTGGATCGACGTGCTAATGACGTTCATCATCATCACGAAGATTCTGGTGGTGCTGTTCAGCCCGTCGTTCCTGCCCGGCAGCTTGTACCGGCTGAAGTACGTGGCCATGGAGTACCTCTACCGCATCCCGGATGCCTCGCCCGTCAAGAGGGTCAAGATGGTGGTCACCCAGTTTCCCCGGATCCTATGGCAATGACGCCAAGGTGAGACACAGGAGGGGGGGGGGGGGGGAGGGAGGGAGGGAGAGAGAGAGAGAAAAGGAAAAGGGGGAAGGGAGACTGGGCAATAAGAAAGAGAAAAGGGGAGTGGGGAGAGGGAGGAGAGAGACGGAGAGAAAACATGGATGGGGAGAGAGAGAGAGAGAGAGAGAGAGAGAGAGAGAGAGAGAGAGTCCCATGGAAATGATGGCAAGATGTGAGAGGGAGAAAGAACGGCACTAGAAGGGTTGTGATAGCCATCTTGGCTTATTATGTGATGCATTGTTCGCCCCTTAAGTCTTCTTTGGGGCGTCTAAAAAAAAAGACGTGCGTCCGTTTTGATTTCTGCATCAAATCATTTTACTTTGAAAGATGAGGAGGCTGTCTGTGTACGTTCCATGTGATGACCCACTCCTTAGGGAACAAGCTGTGATATAGGATTGGCAACTGCATGACGTTCAACCTACTACACAGCCAACTCCATGAAGACCTTGCTCAGGGTCGTCCCTCTAGATGTAATTTTGAGTTTCTAAAAGATTTAACGATTTTATTCTGTGCAAAATAGATCTGGTTTTAAGAGCCGTTCTTAGCATGTTTTGACTGAAGTGGTTGTTGTGGTTTCGCAGTCGTTGTTGAGATGCATGTATAGAATCAATATTGACATGTCAGGGCCCTCACATGTCCCCTGTGGTCAGGTCGAGTAAAAGCCATACACATTAAGGTTGTATTTTTGCTTGTGTTCAGTAAATCTACAGTCTGTATCGATTTCCATAGCTGTTCAGCAACCGCTGTTAACCTGCAAGGCTTCCCATTTTCGAGCGATGTCTAACTGTCCCAATAAATACAGGCGCACGTGTAAGTGTATGTGTCAGGACGAGACCATTGTTAACTGTAATTAATGAGGTCTTTTGCTGATTACGACACCTGTATACGTTTTAAATTTACATGATTATTCATGCAAGTATGCATATGTATATTATTCTTTGCTCGTTTCCGTCATTATAAAGTGTATATGAGCCGGGTGACTAATGTTGATACCGTTCTTTGAATGTGCTTTGGTGTTGTTATCATTATCTTCATGAATATCAGCTCAAAGACGATTTCGGGGTTATGGTAACATAGCAAAGGGGAAAAAAAAAGGGGCGTGACGGCCGACGCTAATGATAGCTGACACTCCATACCTCACAGTGGTCACCATTATGCCTGGATCCATACCTCCAGTCAATCACATCCACTTTGTGTTGACACACTCTGCGTGCGGCAGCCTACTCTAGTCTTAAGGCGAAGATCCTCCGTTTTTTTTTTCACTCGGTGCAACGAAGGAAAGCTACTGGATACCGCATGCAAATATCTCAATTCCCGGATGTTGACAGAAGATTCGGACGGCGAGCAGTTCGTTCTCAGTAACACCCTAGGAGGTGGGTTCTTTGTTTCTGTTTTGTTTGTAAATATGTGGGAAGAAGGAAGGGAGGGGGAGGAGGGAGGGGGGGGGGGTGTCGAGAAAAAAAAGTCTTAGAAGAGGGAAAAAATGGTGTGTCAGTCGGGTTACAGAAACCATAACTATTGGTGGTGGTGGCGTTCTTCTTGTTTTCCTAAACATCGTTGTCAAAAATAAAACAAACGGCCGATGCCTACAACAACGTCATCATGTCCTGTGTTGCAGGTGGTCAAATTGTCCGAAGTCAAAGGCATGGAGTCCTTCAAGACTATGGTGGACACCAACATGCAGCTGGACAAGATCTACAACGTCACCTTCGACCGGATCCACCTGTCGGTCAAAGCCCGCCGACTGCTGGGCGAGAACTTCGTGCCGGTGGGCCTGCTCCGGGTGCTGTACAACAACCTGCTCCGCTGCCGCATCCCGCCTGGCACCACTGCAGGAGTGCTGCGATACCAACATACTGGGCCGGCTGAACCCGGGCCTCAAGTGCCCCAAGTGTACACTGTCTTCAGGGCTCTGGCCAGGTGGGGTCATGCTAGACAGGCTTTCTTTCTGTCTTTCCCCCATCCTCCATCCTTACTGTTGTTGAGATTCCTATCTATACGATCGTTTTCAATCCCTGTCATTGAGGTAGCCACATTCCCTCTTCGGGGATAACGTGCAAAGACGACTCTGGTCTTCGGCAATGAGTATTTTAGGAGACATTCTGTGCAAAGCCTTTTCTGAATCCTGAATGCTAAAGCCAGGTTCACCGTCCCTTGTTCACTGTAGTTCTTTTGGTTGTCTGATTCAGGCTTATTCTGCTTGCCATCCTCGTCCTCCCCTGGGTAATCCGCATCTGGGTCTTCTACGCCTACGAGGACGAGACTGTGGAGAGGAAGATGAAGGCTGCGGATACCTTGGGCTTGAAGATCTCGTTCCGAGGCAGCCTTGCCCTATACTTGACGCCTGTTCACGGCTTGTTCGTCTTCGTCTACGTCATCCTCATCATCGACTCGCTCGTCTACGGCGTCCTGTCCAAGAGCATGAAGGAGAAGTTCAAGATGGTGCTGAGGAAATGCCTCCAGGACATGCGGGAGCGCTCGCGGATCTCGGTGTGCGCGTGGACCACCTGGCTGCTGGTGATGCCCTTCCGGATCTTCGGGGTGGTGGGCATCCTGCTGTTCTTGCCCTACCTGCTGATCGTGCTGCCCGTGGCCGTGCCTGTAGCTGCCTTCTACCTCTTCCCTGCCCTCAACCTGACCGTGCGCCTCATCATCCACTTCTTCCTCTTCATGTGCCCCGCCAAGGTCAGGACCCTGTCTGGGTTTTCGTACTGGTGGTGGTGGTGAATATGTTCTTCTGCTGTTGGGTTCTTCTCCCGTGACTCGAGTAGAGTCATTCGGGCGCCACACTGAAAAACTGTTCGCCAGATTCCTCCATTCTAGTCAGTGGTGTCTTCTGTCTGGCAGACTCCTCCTTGTAGCAGCCATAAACCTCACGGCCATGTAAGAGGAGCCTGCTTTTCTCTAAGTGTAACATTTTTCCAATCATTGTGATTGACTTTAAGGTGCTGATGCCAGATCAGCTAGGGAGCTAATGGTCGTAACTTCGAAGCACTCCTTGGCTTGGATTGTGTAGGTTCGAAAAACCACCTTTGTCCCCCCACCAGTCAGTGGTGTGCCTGGTCCAGTTCAGGGAAGGTTAGAGCGGCGGCAGGAGAGGAGGGATCCACCTTCTGTAATGCCGTGCCCTAGACATGGTGAACCAGTTCACTACGGTCATTAGACAGCAGGTGTTTGCCCTGTAACAGTCTGTGAGATCATATCAGATCACTTTTAATCCTCTTTCTGCTGCCCCAGTCTGTGTTGTATTCGGTGTCCGTATATCTCCAACCCCTCTGATAGCTTCATGCTGTGCTGTCCTTGCTGTGTAGTTATGGACTAAAGCTGTGGATATACTTAACCTGTCTGTACATGCACCTAAATGTTACAGGTAGGGATGATGCCAGAGGCAGTGAGTGGAGTGAACCATCGATAGTGCAGGCAGAGGTGGTGATAGAGAAGGGAAGGGCTAAGAAGAGAAATAGAGCGAGAGAGAGAAACATAGGCTGTATGTGTGCAAGTGCATGCACGAGTGTTTGTGTGAGGATGTGAGGGTGAGGAGAGGAATGGGTGATGGCGAAACGAAAAAAGATCAAAGTGCTGGTGAGTGAGTGCCCTGCTCTACCACTGGGTCTTGAAAAAGCGCGAGCAAATGTGCGTTCGAAAGAGGCGGAGGGGAGTGGTAGTGAGGGAGAGCGGGAAGGAAGGACCATACATGGCAGTTTTTAAATCAGTGTGAAAGATTTGATCAATGTTGTCGACCATTAGCACTTGAAATTATCACAGGTAACGGACAGTTGGGACCGCTACTCGGCATGCTGCCACAAGATGCGAGAGCAGCTGGACCTGAACAAGATGACGGCGGAGGAGACGTTCACCCGAGGCACCAAGCTGACCAAGAAGGACGTCATCCTGCAGGTGGTGGTCATCTTCATGGTGCTCATCTCCTTCTGGTCCCTCACCTTCCTCCTCATGGAGGTCGTGTCCTTCCTGGTGGAGGTGGCCATCTACACCCTCATGGGCATCATCGTCAACGCCAGCTCCCTCCTGCGATACGTCACTGGTGAGAAGATGAGAAACAGGGGTGTGTGGGGTGGAGAACGTAGTGATGGTGAGGGGGTAGGGTTGTCTTGTGGTGGTGGCGCTGTCCTCCTCCTCCTCTGGTTCTTCTCTCTCTCCTGTCTTCAGCTCTGATATGGATTTCGTGATCGGCTCGGCTAAACAAACTCGACTTTGGCCCTTTCTGTCCCTTCTTCTGTTGATGTCTTTTTTTCGTCATCCCTATCAGAAAGGGGCTTAGGCTTCCATCTAAAAAAAAACGTTTATCTTCTCATCTCCATCAGTGAGGGCTCCAGGCTTTCATCTGAATAAAAGTTTTGACTCTTCTCGTTCCGGTTATAATTGTTCACCTCCTTTCTTCTTCGTCGTCGTTGTCGTCCCTTTCTTCTTTTCCTTCTTTTGTCCTCCTCTTCTTCTTCTCTTCTTCTCTTCTTCTTCTTCTTCTCCTTCTTCTCTTCTTCTTCTTTCTTCTTCTTCTTCTTCTCACCGTCGCTTCCTTTATTCATTTTGTTTTTTTTTTCCTCTTCCTTCGTCATTTTCTGCAACATTCCTTTTCTTCGTTTTCTTCACCGTCTTCTTCTTTCTCTTCTCCATGTTCCTTCCACATTATTGTCTTCCAGATTCGTTCTATTCATCAGCTTGTCGTTCTCTCCGCATCCAGTGATCGTTCTGGTGCTGATGTATGGACGTTCGGCCTTCAATGACGTGCACAAAACCTACCTGGCCTACCACAAGAAGATCCATTCCATTCTGCTGGAGATGACGCGAGAAAAAGTCAAAGTCAGCATCATCGCCCGACAGGTGGCGCTGAACCAGGAGAATACACAGCATTCCGCGCGCAGGGAGACATGGCGGACCCTGCTGAGGACCCGGATGTCAGGTGATATCTTTAGTTTCAGTCAGTCATTATTAGCGTTATCGTTATCTATTATCGTTCATTATCATTATCTATTATCGTTTTTTCATTAAGTGGAAGCAGGGAGGAAAGGCCTCATATATTGAATGAAAAGCTGTTACTGAAATAAAGTTTCACAAGCTGAGTAAAGAAAAAAAAGTGTACAGTTACACAGCTGCACAAATTTGGGATTCAGTTCCTTTAAAGTTTAAACATGTATAAGATATCTTTCGTAAATTTTGAGGATGGGGTACAAAATTAACGCACATTTTTAATTTGATAAGGTTAATTAGTATATAATTACATAACGGTGTGTACGGTACTACGCCAAATTCCCGCGTAGTTTATTTACTGAGCAAAACTTTGCTTAATACGTTAACAAGGCCACGAGAAAGTTGAAGTAACCCAGTGCCTACTGCAGCTTCTCTCTCCGTCAAAAATCCATGTTGTCAGAATTGATTTAAACGAAAAGAAACTGAACCGGTGGCCAGGCTACCTTGACTTTGTCGTTCACAAATTCAAGATTTTACAAGATTTTCCGCAATACGTGTATTATGAAGGAACACGAATTACGCATAACATTATGCCGAGCAAACAGTAGAATAAGAAAGAAAATTGTTCAATATGGATGGGATGTATCGCCAACAGGCAACTCAGGCCAGTTTCTGTTGAATGGGGAGTGAGAATTTTGAGAGAAAGAGAGAACAGGGCCAGTCAGATACTCTGAGTTTTGAAATCCAAGAGAGACAGTTCTCGCATACGTACCCCCCCCCCCCCCCCCCCCCCCCCCACACACACACACAGTTGTCTCCAGTGTTTACTTCCTGTGTTCAGACTGGTGGTGAAGGGGGGCCAGCCTCTATGGCGCACCTCCAGCGTGCTGATGTTCCTGGACCGCTATGACACGCCCCTACACGCCAGAGAAGTTCTTCTATGACGTCATCATCCTCAACTACTGCGGGGCGCCGGGTCCGCTGTACAAGCACTTCCTGGACGCCTTCTGGACCTTCGCTCGCATCCTGCTCTTCCTCTTCTTCATCTTCGTCGTGGTCATGGCCTTCGGGGATGCCTACAGCGTGTCCTCCACCAACCAGCTCTTGGCCACGGTGGCAGGGGGCTTCATTCCTTTCCTCTTCCGGTACATCTTCTCTGCGGCCGGCGGAGTGCCCTCCCTTTATACGGACAGCGTGCAGTTCCAGACCCAGTTCCACCAGGCCATCAACAACTACACCCAGAACTGGCCAGTCTATGACATCGTTCCCACCAAATTGGGCGAGGCCAAACTACAGGACTCCCTCGTCATGAACAGCACGACTGTGTCTGACGAGTCGGCGCAGCACAGCAACCACACCCACAACAACCCCGACCTGAGCCACGTGGACGGGGGAGGAGGTAAAGGAGAGGGAGACGTGAGTTTGCAGATGGAGGAGGTGGATATCGACGAGGGAGGGTGGGACATGATCGTCGACGTGTCCACGGCGGAGTCGCGGCGTCGGGGGCCCCTGGGTCTGCGAGAGGCTGGGTCAGCGTCCATGGTGGCAGCAGACAGTTTCAACCGCAGCGCACGCATCAACAGACCCCAGCCTCCCCAGCCACAGAGAAACGCCATAGTCGTGTAGGACCTGGATTTGATAAATGGACTCGAGGCGCCCCCTGCTGAGGGTCAGCCATCCAATAACCTCTTCAAAGGTTCAGCGCCTAGTTCACCCTCCCTCCAACGATCATTTGGATGTTGACAACTGTTTTGTCATCTAACGGGCCTGTTCACACTGCGTTAAAAAAAAAATCAGAGGAAAATGATACAAAAAAAAATGTCCCATTTCCATCCACTTTCTTCCTTCCCCACCGATTTCCTTTTTCCTGCGATGGCAGCATACGTGTGTTCTACTTCATGGATCTTTCTTTCCCTCCCCCCTCCCCCTCCGAACAAAACAGTGCCATACCACTGACAAACCTCTCCTGATGCCTTATCCCAACAGCAAATAACCTGGAATCTTCCACAGTGACAAAGGTTTCGTAAGGTAACGTCCAGCATACTTGGAAACTGATTTCATTAATTAAAACAAAAGTCAGCTGTTCTCGCAAGTTACTTGTCAGCAAGTGGACAGATTCAGCGACCAGCGGATACTGATTTTCAACTCTTGTGTTCGAAAGCGCGAAACAAGCGACTGGCCGAAGAAGCTGCCCACCCCACCATTAAATCCTATCAGCTGCCCAGTGAGGGAAGTTCAGTCTGGAGTTGTTCAATCTGCTAGAAGTGTGTTTTTTTTTTTTCTGATGCCAGAATGACCATCTATTGAACACAGTCTTTGGATTTAAGGAAGCACAAAGGTTGGTCACGCTGACAGAGCTGGTCACACACCTTTTAGAGAGTAGTGGCGAACTGTTCTTAATCATGAATATCATCTTGTTCACAGCGAGTGTATGTCTAATTTTTGGTTTAAACATGTCGTTTGTGGATTTTCTACAGTGTGTGAAGATTGTGATGACCCATCCTTCGTGCGTGTAGTCTGTATAGAAAAGTAAACACATACTCAACAAAATGTAGTTCCTACTGATGTAAAGATATTTTTTTAAATGTACAATGTTTGTCAATACTCAACCAAGATAGCCCTCGTCCCGTCCCTCGCCCTCTGCTCCTCCCTCCCTTGCGGCAGACGATCACATTGTAACTGAACTGAACGGTTGGAGTGGTGGGGGCCACACGACCATCCACCACACTGTGATTCAGCGCATGTACCATTCCATCCAACAACAGGAGTGTGGTGCAAGTGTCGTTTGCGTCAAATGAGATGGGAGCTCTCAAAGGGACCGAACTCTCGTGGTTGATCGCGCTACTGAGCAAGAATGCTCAGGTTCGAGCGAGCGTGTTCATCGTTAATGACGAAATGATTGACAGTTTCTGTTTTATGGCCAAAAGAGATCAAATAAAGCCAACTAAAGTAAATTAAAGTGATAAGTGACAAATAATAAAAAATCCAAGTTTTGTTAATCTGATGGATTATAGGCTACGAAGTTGTATTCAAACCGCGTATCCCCACAAATGCTTTAATACAGGTTCATACCCTTTTCGGGATTTTTCTCTTCCTGTTTTGTTTTGTTTTTTTTTTGTTTTTTTAGCTCTAAAGGGTAGTGTACCTCCACTTCTGCCTGAGCTGCTATTTTGTATTAACATTATGTGTCATTAGTATCAGAACATACAGGTTTTCGTTCGTTAATAAGGATCAATTTTTCAAATGGAAAAATGGGAGTGTGGTGGTTCCCACACAAAAAAGAACGGGAAGGAGGGGGGGGGGGGGGGGGGGGGGGGGGGGAGGAGGGGAAGGAAGAGGGAGGAAGAGAAAAGCAAGAAGGTTCGTTAAAAAGAAAAAGGGAAATAGTTCGAGGATCATTTGTAACAAAAACTGTAAACATTATTTGTCGTTTTGACTCATTTCTATTAAAAAAACAAAAAACAAACAAAACATAACAGTATAACAGTGTCAGCACTCCAGCCTACTAAACCCAGACGCCTTGAATCATACGACAAAATATCAACACGGTACTGCCCATCAGTAATAAAATGTACAGACCGTGCATGATGAGTGCGTGACAGTATGGGAAAAATATTTGCTGTTACATTGGATAAATGTATACAAGTGTCTTAATAATGGAATCTTTTTTCCTTGTAAAAACCCCTTTCTCAACTACTCGAAAGGGGTAATCAGATGTGCTGACTTGGCTGGAGTTGCTGAATCGGAAATTCGGACTGAGATGGAAAGCCAGGGTGTTCTGCAGGTCCATAGAGTTAAATCTCTAAAGGAAGTGACTTAATTGAAACCAACACGCTATTCTTGACTTTTGCTATGTCATCTCCTCCGGAGTTCGTCAAAGTGGGTTTATATCCGAGTGAAAGTTACGCCTTTTGTGCCATCTCCTTTGCGATGTTTCAAGTGCCAACGCTTTGGGCATTCCAGCCGAGCTTGTCGGGGTCAGGAGGTTTGTCGTGATTGTGGGCAGAAGAAGCATGAGGAATCTTGTGTCAGTGCTGTATACTGTGTCAATTGTAAGGGGTGACCATCAGCAAATTCAAAAAGTTGCCCAGTGTGGAAAAAGGAATGCGAGATTCAGAAAGTAAAGATTGAGAGAAAATGTTCCTTTACTGAGGCTAGAAGATTAGTGGAAGCTAGGACTCCTTCGACTTCTACTTATGCACAGAAGGTGGTCAACGATTCTGCGAACCGGTCATCGGGTGATGATCTGGGAGCAGCTCCATTCACTGCTCTGGAGAAGAAATTGACAGAATTGTTGTCATCGGTTTTGGATCGGCTTACTACACTTGAGCAATCAGTTGAGGTTTTGACTCAGAAATGCAATAGTGTTCCGACCAGCAATGTACAACAGGCTTCTGTCCCTGCTGGTGAGGGAAGAGGTGTTTTTCAGTTTGTACAAAGTACTGTGGACCAGAGGTCAGGGGTGAAGGATCGGAGGAAAGAGTTGTCCCCTCGCGCTCACAAGTCAACAACAGCAATACGAGACAGGCACGCAGTGAGGAGCGTCCTTTTCGGACTCCAGATCCTCTTAGGGGAAAATCTCGAAGTCAGATATTTGGTGCAGCAGGTTTCAGTCCAGTAAGAGCAAATTCCAAGCATGGCAACAAACAACTTAGAAATTATCAGGAGCATCGGCTTCTGATCTTGTCTTGAAGAACCGTTTTAGTTCTTTGATGGATAGTGAAGTTTCTGGGGAAGAGGGCTGATAGATATTCTTTTAATAACCTTACATGGACATACTCCATGGAACATAAGGGGAGTTAAAGCAAATGGTCGGGACCTTGAGCTATTGTTGGCAGAGTATAGATCTTTGATAATTGCTCTTCAGGAAACCCCTTTTAACTGCAAGTAAGAAGCATGAGATTACTGGTTTCTCCTGCATACACAAGCCAGCTTCTGCAGACTTTTCAAGGAGAGGTGTTTCGCTTTATATTCATAATTCGGTACTTTATACGGATATTCCACTTCAGACGGATCTGGAGGCAGTGGCTGCTCGTATCTCGTTAAACAAGGCAGTTACGATATGCTGTTTTTGTATCTGTCTCCATCTTTTGTGATTTCAAAGAGTCAGTTGGATGGTTTAATTTCTCAACTCCCTCGTCCATTTCTTTTATTAGGTGACTTGAATGGTCATTCTCCACAGTGGGGAAGTAACTGTACTAATTCCCAAGGGAAAGTTCTTGAGGATTTTATATCGGATCATGATCTCTGTCTTCTGAATTCAGGCTCACCGACCTTTTGTTCTCCTTCTGGTTCCTTGACTCACTTGGATTTGTCTATTTGTGATCCTTCCTTATTTTTGGACTTAGAGTGGCAAGTTCATTCGGACCTAAGCGGGAGTGATCACTTTCCGATTTTTATTTATTTTACGAAGCAATTGCAGGAGTCCCCTCGGGAAACATGGAAGCTCCGCTCTGCAGATTGGAGTCTTTATCAGCAACAGATTTTAAGTAGAATGCCTTTGAATCTGTTGCAGAGTTATGATGATCCTGTTTTGCAGTTCACTAAAGTGATTGTAGAGAGTGCTAACGAAGCTATTCCCAAGTCCCGTGATAAACCTAATGATGTTAAGACCCCTTGGTATGATAAAGAGTGCAAAACTTTGAAGGGTAAGAGAAGAGTGCTCAAAGACTTTTTGCTAGATTTCCTATGGTGGGAAACAAAGTTAAACATCAGGCATGTAGGGCTAAGTGTCGGTACACTTTTAAAACCAAGAAGAAAGAATCTTGGAAAAAATTTTTGTTCAAATCTATCTTTTAAGGTCAATTCAAGGAAAGTCTGGAAATTAATCCGTAAGATTAAGGGAAAGTCAGCTACATCAGTTATTAAAAGTTTGCAAGTAAACGGATCAATTATTACAAATAAAAAGGAGGTTGCTAACTTGTTAGCTGCTACTATTCACCACAATTCGTCAGCTGATCATTATTGCAAGGAATTCCAGCGTATCAAAAGATCTGCGGAGTCAAAATCTTGTTCTTTCGTGCCAGATAGTTCTGAGGATTATAACTGCGTTTTCAGCATGGATGAGTTAAAGGACGCCATTTTGAAAGCCAACAACTCAGCTCCTGGACCAGATGACATTCATTATCAATTATTTCAACATTTGCCAGCTGAGGGTTTAAAGGTGTTGTTGTCACTGTTTAATCATGTTTGGTGTTCAGGATATTTTCCACAATCTTGGAGAGAGGCGGTTGTTGTTCCTATTCCTAAACCAGGGAAAGATCATTCGGATCCTAACAACTATCGTCCTATAGCTCTTACTAGTTGCTTATGTAAAACTATGGAGAGAATGGTATATTCTCGATTGTTATGGCAGTTAGAGTGTCTTGGGGCATTGGATGTTTCCCAGTGTGGATTTCGGAACAACCGCAGTACTACTGATCACCTGGTTCGATACGAGTCTTTTATCAGGAATGCTTTGATTAATGGAGAACATGTAGTTCTATTCTTTTTGATTTAGAAAAAGCGTATGACACAACATGGAGGTATGGAATTCTTCAGGACTTGAAGGCACTTGATTTCAAAGGTAATTTACCAATGTTTATTGCTAATTTTTTGTCTAACAGGCATTTCAGTGTTAGACTTCATTCTACCTTCTCAGATCCTTTTGAGCAGGAGATGGGTGTCCCTCAGGGTAGCATCCTTTCTCCGCTCCTGTTCAATCTCAAGATTAATAATATCGTTCAGTCAGTAAAGTCTGGATTGATAAGTCATTGTTTGTTGATGATTTCTCTATCTCTGCCAAGGGGAAAACCTTGGCCGCAGCTGAGCGTCAACTTCAGTTGTGTGTTAATCGTGTTCAGCAGTGGGTCACTGAAAATGGATTTAAGTTTTCAGCTAATAAGACAGAGTGTATTCATTTCCATAGGAAAAGATCTCAGGTCTTAGAAGAACCAGCTATCTGTCTCAATGGTCAGGTAATTAAAGTTTCCAAACAAGTGAAATTTTTTGGGGGTTATTTTTGATAGTAGGCTTTCCTTTTTGCCTCACATTAAGTACATTAAACAATCTTGCCAGTCAGGTTTGAATGTTTTAAAGGTTATTAGTCACACTGATTGGGGTGCGGACAGGCGAACTTTGTTGCGATTATATATCGGGCTTTGGTGAGACCAAAGCTAGATTATGGTTGTGTGGTATATGGATCCGCACGAAAGTCTTATCTCAAAGCTCTTGATCCAATTCATCATCAAGGACTGCGGATTGCTTTGGGGAGCATTTCGCACATCTCCAAAAGAGAGTCTGTATGTTGAATCTGGAGAACCCCCTTTGGAGCTAAGGAGATTGTGTCTTTCCATGAACTATTATCTGAAACTGAGGGCTAGTCCAGAAAACCCTGCCTATGATATTGTCATGAACCCACCTTTTAGAGCCAAATATGACTTAAAGCCAAATGAGATTCCTCCACTGGGTATCCGTATTTTGCCCCACTTCAGGGCAGCTGGCATTGACCTTGATACTGTTGATGATGGTCCATTACAGACTGATGTACCCCTCCCTGGAAAATAGCCAATCCAGAGATTAATTTATACTTACTCAATTTCGAAAGGAGGTCACCTCGAGTGCTGCATATAAACAACTTTATCTTGAGCAATGTGAACTTTATAAAGATTTTACCAAGATTTTTACAGATGGTTCTAAAAAGAGATGAGAGGGCTGCAGCGGCCATTGTGTGTGATAGCAATTTTCAGGAGCCCACCTTGTTAGATTTGCGAGATTGGTCATCTGTTTATACTGCTGAACTGAAGGCTTTAAATCTGGCTCTCAGTGCGGTGTCCAGGTCAGATCAGAACGATTTCCTTATTTTATCGGATTCATTGTCGGCACTGTCGGCTTTATCGACAAGAGAAGTTTCACATCCAGTTTTGGCGGATATTCATGATCTTCATACTCAGCTTGTCTCTTCGGGAAAGCATATAGTTTTCTGTTGGGTCCCCAGCCACATGGGAATCTATGGTAACTCCGTGGTAGACAAAGCAGCCAAACAAGCTCTCGGTGCAAAGTCTTTCTAGGAGGCCTGTGCAGTTTGTTCCTCACTCAGATCTTCTTCGTCATAAATCTAGCTTGTATTGTCGTGAACTGTGGCAGAGTGAATGTCTAGCCAAATTCATAACAAATTGTTTAAAATTTGCCCAGATTTAATCAACCCTTTCCCATCGATTGTACGTAACCGTAAAGAGGAATCGGTTTTTGTCACGGTTACATATTGGCACAGCTATATAACGCACAGTTGGATACTCAGAAGGGAAGACCCTCCATGGTGTGTGTTGCATGTGACAGCTTTTTCAGTGTTCATCATTTTTTGACTGAATGTGCTGATTTGATGTGTATCAGAGAGAAGTCTTTTTTCACCAGTGATTTATCAGTTCTTTTTCGTGAGATTTCAGTGGATCTTATTTTTTTTTTTTTTTGAAAGAGGTAAACTTATTTTATAAGTTATAGTGCTTTAATAATGTATATTTCAAGCGATGTGTTAATACTAGTGTGGGTATTTGTATCTAGAGACTCAGCAGATATGATAGCTGAGGTCCTGATTTGGCTCTTTGTAGTCCGCTGGACCCTATAAACACTAACTAACTAACTATCTCTCTCTCTCTCTCTCTCTCTCTCTCTCTCTCCTCTCTCTCTCTCTCTCTCTCTCTCTCTCATGTTTGTTGTCTTGTTCCAAATCTCTTCCTCGTGTCTTCTTTGCCTCCTTTTCACTAGAGGGATGACCTAGGGGAAAGGGCTAGTTCGCAAGACGGTCAGTAATCCACCTCTTCAACTGCAAGTTTTTGTCCCCCCACCCGCCCACCCCCACACCCAGCCTTCGCTTTTCCCCCTTCCCTCTGTCTGCTCGTGCGTTTCTGGTACCATCCTTGCATCCTCTATTCGCTTTCCGTTTCATGGATGGCTTGGAAAATGCTCGGTTCTATGGGAGAGGGGCGAAGGGGAAGAGGGGAAATTTAAAACCGTAAATGTTTTCCAACTTTGAGACCATCAACGCTGTTATGATTAGCTACTTAATGTGTATTTACGTTATTGTCACTGTAGATTCTCTTCGTCGTGTGTTTTTTTCTGTCTTTGTTTTTTTTTTTGTCTGTCTATCTTTCTTCATTCCTTTCTTCCTCTCCTTCTCTTTCTTTCTTTCTTTCTTTCCTTCTTTCCTTCCGTTTTCCTTTTGGTTACATACAGAATGAAAATTTTATTTTAGGAAATATTAGCGCAGAAATAAACCCTGACGCTCTGTGTCAAACGCCAAACTTGTTAAGTCCGCCAGAGAATGTCAATTAATGATAGAACATACACATTTGCAGGGTGTGTGAGAGTCGTGGCAGAAAAAAAGAAGGGGGAAAAAAGAGGAGGTCGGAGAGTCCACCTTTATAAACGAATAATAAAGGGGAAAATGAGAGAGAAGATAGACAAAAAGGGCGGAAAAAATAGTTGGTTGGAGGATAAAAAATAATGCACGGCCACAGTTTTGGGCCGATCGCCACCAAATTTGGTATCAAGTATCCTTGGTGTCCTACAAACAGCAACGTCGAGTCGGCGATTACGTGACGCATTGCGTCGTGACGTAATTTGCGTCCACAGTCGCAAAACTGGACATTGGAACACTACACGACAAACTCGCCGGGTCGAGACGGGGTCGAAGCGCGTTCTGAATTTGGGTTAAATGACGTATTAAGTCTGACACATCTCTATGACGTCAAAATGTTTTCAGACTGTCATAAAATATCTTTACGTCATCTCCATCGCAACCGCTTGAGTAAGACCTTATGGGAGAAAAAGCCAGCCTTCGTGTATTCACATGAACGATCATTGCTATACAATCTTTGTTATTTCCGTGATCTTCGCTTATACACGCCCACGGTTTTTAGGCCGATCGCACACAAATTTGGTATCAAGTATCCTTGCCTTGGTGTCCTACAAACAGCAACATCGGGTCGGCGATCTCATGACACATTGCGTCGTGACGCAATTTGCGTCCACAGACGCAAAACTGGACATCGGAACACTACACGACAGACAAACCCACCTGGGCGAGACGGAGTCGAAGCGCGTAAGCGCTATTGTCGTTATATAACCTATCAATCGTAGTAATTTTTTACTACAATGACAAGAATTACAAGTGCACTGTACATTACAGAAAGGTCTTGGAGAGGGAGCCATGGCGAGATGCATGTCCCATGCCGGTCAAAGCTCATGGCTATGACTATGGCAGGTTCATGTCTATCAGTGTATGTGTTGACTTTGTTTCATTCAGTCACTTGTCTTTACGGTCTTTGTATGAGGCGGGAGTGAGATGTGAGTATGACTCTGTGTGTGTGTGTTTGTGTGTGTGTGTGTGTGTGTGTGTGTACGCGCGCGCAACACTTCTTCCCAAATTTCTGGATCATTCGCTGTGGGTGTGATAAGTGTCCAGGTTTCACGTGCACTCTGGCCAATATATGTGTGAGCACTGACGTTTTAGATGACTGATAAAAAAAAAAAGTAGATGAAAAAAAAAACATTCTATGATGGATGACATATGATTTAAAAAAAAAAAAACCCAAAGCATTCATGACGTATTGTTGTCGCCGGATATGGAATGCGGTGTCGATTTATGGCAGGCATCTGGTTCTGGTCTAGCTGTGATCATTGTGGTAATACAGAGCTGGTTTTCGTTAAAAACACTAACATGGAAACTAATACGGAATTGTTTCCTTAAACCCCCATCCCTTCCTACTCTGCACTAGCAGTTTTTATGTGTTTTGGCTACCAATCCACATTTCGTTTTAATCAGAGAGGGACAGGGACAGAAAGAGGGGGGAGGTAGAGAGGGAGAGAAGGTGGAGGTGAGAGGTAGAACGATTGGGTCTTTTGAGTGCAGCTCTGTTACACAGAGCCAGAAGCAGTGTGAAACGGACTTAACTAAGTCACCTTTTAAACAATATCGGTTACAATGAAAATCGACATTTCCTAATTTCTTTCAATTGGAATATCTTGTCATTCAAATAATGACCACAAGAACTGGCATCTAGAAACGCAACATGAAGCACAGGAGAGAACAAGAGAAGACGATGGAAGAGTTAGTTGTCGCCAGCGCGATCAACTCCAGCTTATACTAAAATAATGTTGGACATCGAAGAACGAAAACATGGAACGCAGCGTTCCTACGATGGATTTTGAAATAAAGCGTATTTGAAGACGCTTTTAAAGTGGGGGAGGGGGAGGAAGAGGGGGGTCGAATATGATGGCAAGCATCTTTTCCCCCCTGGGTCTGACAGCAATCCCCGCGGAGATGCCGGAGGCTCTTCAGTATGGTTGTCTCTCCACATTTTCTGGAAATTTTATACCAGTCATTTCTTTTTTTTCCTGTCACTTTCGGTCTGTTTGTGTTTTACTGTCCACTTCTGTCCGGGTGCTTTTACTGTCCACTTCTGTCTGTGTGCTTTACTGTCCACTTCTGTCTGTGTGCTTTACTGTCCACTTCTGTCTGTGTCCTTTACTGTCCACTTCTGTCTGTGTGCTTTACTGTCCACTTCTGTCTGTGTCCTTTACTGTCCACTTCTGTCTGTGTGCTTTACTGTCCACTTCTGTCTGTGTACTTTACTGTCCACTTCTGTCTGTGTGCTTTACTGTCCACTTCTGTCTTTTCGTGGCGTTCGTGGTCCATGCCTCAGTTTTTGATCTGGCGAATCTTTATGCACCTTCCTTGTGAAAGAATTTATAGCATGCCAACATTTTTTTTTTTCTTTTTTCTTTCCTTTGCATCTGGCGGATAGGAAATGAAAATGGATGCACTGTCCAGAGGGGACATACACCCGTCCATTTTCCCATACGTTATACTCGAAGAGTTTTCAATGATTTTTCATTTGATTTTGTAACCTGGGCAAGAATATCACAACAAAAACAAAAAACGGTGAGGCGGGAGGGGGTGGGGGGGTAGGGAAAGGGAGGGGGATCCGAAACGCTCTCAACACGGCCTGGCTCTATCACCCTTAAAGATATCAATGGATGAGGCAGATATCTTACAATGAATTTCATGTCAGTGTGTACATAATGTACATAAAAAGTCCAGTGTGCTCGGCTGGGCTGTACAACTAAGGACTACAGAGAAAACGCTGACATGACGTTTACATCACCGTCACCAATCGTCATGCTGCAAACGGAGATGTTGACAACGATTATTCTATGCTTTTTGTATGTGTACGATTTCAAGATGTTTCTTTTGTATATTGTTATCAGAAAATACACAGCGTATTTCTATAAAGTAACCGACTGGTTATCCATTTAAAATTAAGACTATACGTCGTCAAAGATGGGTTGTATGCTGCCAGCCGCAGCTAAACGTGAGCCACCTCCACAAGAAAGAGAGACCGTCAGTATGGTTTGTCCCGCTTTTGTGCTATTTCATTGGCTAAAATGGCGACTTCATCCCTGCCGCCTCTTCCCTCTTTCCATTTTAATAGCACTCTGCTTAATTAATGCAACTGCCGTAACATCACGATAGCACCGCTAATGGAAACGAAATGGTCAAGCCATGGTGTGTTATCGTGCCGTTGTTACGTTTGCTGGACTCGCAATGCACGTTCAGAGAGACTGAAGAAGGGACGTTAGGGACTGAAATTCTGATCTGTTCATCCAGTCATCCCATTTATGCAATACATGATCAACAAAATGGAAATACAACTGAAAAAGTCGTTAGCAGTGGTGGTGATGGTAATGGCATGTCTGAGCATGCGTGCGCGTGCGTATGTGTGTACGTGTATGTGTGTGCGCGCGCGCGCAAGTGTGTGTGTGTGTGTGTGTGTGTGTGTGTGTGTGTGTGTGTGTGTGTGTGCGTGGGTGTGTGTGTGTGTGTGTGTGTGTGTGTGTGTGTGTGTGTCAGAATAACGCTTTAAGAATGGCATGGACAGAGCAGTTAGCTTGAATGTCCCAACACACACTGAAAGGGTGAAATGAAAGCCTTCTGACAAGAAAACGAGTGGTTCCAGCGAGGGGTCAAGGAGGCCATCTACATCGCAGCCACCAACCCCCGCTCAACAGGGACCGGGGCCGCTACACCTTGCCCCCGGTGTACGCTTCACTGATTCGGTCACGTGACTTAGGTACGTCCCATGGTCACGTGATCTGAATCGAGAGTTCACTCAGTCAGCAACAGCATCGCTGAGAGAAGATGGCCGGTTGGCTGTCGAAAGCTACGAGTGAGTAGTGCGTTTTCTTTTGTTGGGAGACTAGGTCTAACTCTAGGTAGCAATATGCCTACCCCCAAACCGTTGAAACTTCCACAACGTCTCATTCGCGGTTTTGATCGGACGATCATCAAAACTTTTCATGAACTGGAGAAAGCACATCGTTCCCTAGCGACATGCAGGTACCACTTGCACTTCACACTGCACTGTAACCATCACGACGTCTACCCCCCACCAGCCTAAAGATCAAAACATCGGTGAAAGGACTAGCAGCGAGTGGGATTATCAACGAAGCCCAACGAGCACTCATGAACTGGTCATACATACTGGTCATAAACTCACACATGGTCATTCTACGTAAATCAACATTAAAATACAGACCGATTCAACTTTAGAGGGAGTACGTCTGGGCCGGTCCCAGAAGTACCCCCTTTGCATAGCTCCTTCATTAATGTGTTCAGGGTTGTTATTTACCGGTTTTAAACTCATACATGGACATTCTATCTGAATCAACATTGAAATATAGTCTGAATCAACTTTAGGGGGAGTACTTCTGGGCCGATCCCAGAAGTACCCCCTGTGCACATATCCTTTATTAATGTTTCAGGGTTGTTATTTACTGGTCATAAACTCGCACATGGGACATTCTACCAGAATCAACATTGAAAATATAGATTGATGCAACTTTAGGGGGAGTACATCTGAGCCGGTCCCAGAAATACCCCTCTTGCATTACTCCTTTATTAATGTGTTCAGGGTTTTTATATACCGGTTTATACACTCATACATGCACATCCTATCTGAATCAACATGGAAATATCGTCTGAATCAACTTTAGGTCCCCAGAAGTACTCCCCTTGCATGCCCTCCTTCATTAATGTGCATAGGATTTTTATTTACTGGCCACAAACTGATAGATGACATTCTACCCGAGTAATCTTTGCAATCTGGAATGAATCACTTAAGGGGGAGTCTTTTGCCCCCCCCCCCCCCCCCCCCCCCCCCCCCTTGCCCCCCTTGCATACATGTCCTTTATTTATGTGCTCGGGATTGTTATTTATTGGACAAAAACACATACTTAGCGTTCTGTCAGTTGCAGAAATTGTTATCTTGATTTGTTATTGTTTTTCAATGATTGTTTTTTAGACAATGAGTTGCGATGGGGGGAAGAGAAAAGACGGACGGGAACTTGCTCTTTCGTGTTAATTTCTTTCTTTTCGTACGTATACATGCATGGCTATATTTGTAAAATTCCTCATTTCGTAAAATGAGTAAGACTTTGCTGAGTTTACGAAATTGGCAGAAAATCTGCCTATTTTATAAAATAAGCAAACCCTATGCATATATTATGAAGTGAGCAAAAGCAGCTTTTTTATAGCAAAATAAGCAAAAAAAAAATTGAGAAAAATTATTTCAACGCAAGTTTATTGATTTCGTGAAATAAATACCGATCTCTCTCTCTCTCTCTCTCTCTCTCTCTCTCTCTCTCTCTCTCTCGTCTCTCTCTCTCTCTCTCTCTCTCTCTCTCTCTCTCTCCCTGTGTGTGTATGAGTACGTGTGTGTGTGCGTGCGTGCGTGCGTGCGTGCATGCGTGTGTGTGTGTGTGTGTGTGTGTGTGTGTGTGTGTGTGTGTGTGTGTGTGTGTGTGTGCTTGCATGTATGAGCGCGCGTACGCGCGTATGTATATGTGTGTGTGTGTGTGTGTGTGTGTGTGTGTGTGTGTGTGTGTGTGAGAGAGAGAGAGAGAGAGAGAAAGAGAGAGAGAGAGAGATGTTTCTGAGTAATTATCTCCTTGTCTTTTGATGTCTATTCAGCCTCACTGCTGAAGCCTTTAAACTGACCGAGCAGTCATCATATGGACAGCCAACAACGTGTTAAAGACGCACTGGACAAAAAAAAATATGAAGAAA
The DNA here is from genome assembly GCA_016801955.1 of Conus betulinus. NCBI lineage: Eukaryota > Metazoa > Mollusca > Gastropoda > Neogastropoda > Conidae > Conus > Conus betulinus. The sequence continues at coordinate 504,481 of JADBJO010000006.1, read as the reverse complement.
GAGACATCCAAATTCTTAAAGACAACAGATCCAAAACGACTACACCAAGGGAGATGTACTACATAAGAAGTGAGTTCAGCCTTCAAGTTTTTTTTTTTTTCGTTATTGAGTGAGTAAGCATCTTTGAGGAGTATTTCAGATTCCTCATTGATACAAACGATGGTTAAAGATGAAATGGTGAGGGACAAGGGGATGGCGAGGAACATAGTGATGGTAAGGGACATGGTAATGATACTACTACTACTACTACTACTACTACTACTACTACTGCTGCTGCTGCTGCTGCTGCTGCTGCTGCTGCAACTGCTGCTGCTGATGCTACTACTACGACGACAACAACTACTACTATTACTGCTGCTGCTGCTGCTACTGCTACTACTATCACAATAACAGCGGTAGCAGCAAATGACAAGTGCAACAACAATGGTGGTTGCAACAATGACAATAACTTCAGCTGCAGTAATAGTCACAACGACAACAACATCGACAACAAAATCGAGTATTATAGTGTGTGATGCAGTGTAGCTCAGTGTAGGGTGGTGCAGTGTAGCGCAGTGCAGTGCGGTACGGTGCAGTGCAGTGAAGTGTAGTGTAGTGTAGTGTAGTGTAGTGCAGTGTTATGTTGTGTCATGTAGTGTAGTGTAGTGCACTGTAGTGTACTGTAGTGTAGCGCAGCGCAGTGTAGAGCAGTGGGGTGCAGTGTAATGTGGGAAAGCGTAGCGTAGCGTCGCGTCGGGTCGGGTTGGTCGGGGGTCGGTTCGGGGGTCGGGATCGGCTTGGGGTCAGACTATATTTCATCGTTGATTCAGATAGAATGCCCATGTATAGCTTTATGACCAGCAAATAACAACCTGGGACACATGAATAAAGAAGATATGAAAGAGAGGTATTTCTGGGACGGGCCCAGAAGTACTCCCCCTAAAGCTAATTTAGACTATATTTCAATGTTGATTCAAATAGAATGTCCATGTATGAGTATATAACCAGTAAATAACAGCCTTGATCACATTAATAAAGGAGAAATGCAAGGGGGATACTTCTGGGATCGGCCCAGAAGTACTCCCCCTAAAGTTGATTCAGACTATATTTCAATGTTCATTCAGGTAGAATGTCATATATGAGTTTATAACCAGTATATAACAAACCTGAACACATTAATAAGAGGAAATGTGCAAGCGGGTACTTCTGGGACCGGTCCAGAAGTACTCCCCCTAAAGTTGATTTAGACTATATTTCAATGTTGATTCAGATAGAATGTCCATGTGCTAGTTTATGACCAGTAAATAACGACACTGAACACATTGATAAAGGAGGTATGCAAGGGGGGTACTTCTGCGACTGGCCTAGAAATACTCCCCCTAAAGTTGATTTTGACTCAATTTCAATGTTGATTCAGGTAGAATGTCCATGTGTGAGTTTATGACCAGTAAATAACAACCCTGGACACATTAATACAGGAGACATGCAAGAGGGTACTTCTGGGGACCGGCCCAGAAGTACTCCCCTGAAGTTGATGCAAACAATAATATATCAATGTTGATTCGGATAGAATGTCTATGTGTGAGTTTCTGACTAGTTTATATCAGCCCTGAACACATCAATAAAGGAGATATGCAAGGGGGATACTTATGGGACCGGCCCAAAAGTACTCCCCCTAAACTTGGTTCAGACTGTATTTCCATGTTGATTCAAATAGAATGTCCGTGTATGAGTTTATGACAAGTAAATAACAACTTGGGCACATTAATAAAGGAATTATGCAAGGGGGGTACTTCGAGGACCAGCCCACAAGTAATACCTCTAAAGTTGATTCAGACTATATCTCCCTGTTGATTTAGGTAGAATATCAATATATGAGATTATGACCAGTAAATAACAACCCTGAACATATTAATAAAGGAGGTATGCAAGGGGGATACTTCTGGGACCGCCCCCAGAAGTACTCCCCCTAAAGTTGATTCAGACTATATTTCCCTGTTGATTCAGGTAGAATATCAATGTATGAGTTTATAACCAGTAAATAACAACCCTGAACACATTAATAAAGGAGATATGCAAGGGGGATACTTCTGGGACCGGCCCAGAAGTACTCCCCCTAAAGTTGATTCAGAGAGTGTATTCTAATGTTGATTCTGAAACAATAATCCATATAAGTCTTCATAAACGAGAAACAACATCCCCTCTTCAATACAGAAGATATGAAACGGGTGGGGGGGGGGGGGGGGTACTTTTGGGCCTGATTCCAGAAAGACTTCCCACCTGCTACATAAGTACTCCCCGGCCTTATTTCTCTCGGTCCGCTAAAAAAGGGCCCAGTTTTACTCCCGGGAGTAAGTCTGGTTTGGGCCCAAAAGTACTCTCTCAGCATCCGGGGGGAGGGGGGGTACATCTGGAGCCGCACCAAAGTTACTCCCGCGAGTACATTTGTTCTTAAAGGTTCATTCCTTTGCGTTGCACCACATGGAGGGAAATTAACAGTTAAAGGATGGTGTTCGATCGAGAGACAGCCGAGAACATTTGAATTTCTGCCGATTTAACCATATGCCAATGAGATGAGATACAATATTACTTGCAACAGGGAAAAACTACCCATTTCAAATATGGTTGATTACACATCTAAGAACACCCACGGGCCACCACACAGAACCGACCCAGACGCTGGGTCAGTGACGAAAGATCAGGGTCAATCAGACATTCTTAAAAGCTGGGGCTTCACCTGCTCAAACACAGGAAACATGCGTGATACAGGAACGAAGGCCTACATAAACATGATATGCAGAGGACGACCGACGACACTGCATGCATAGGGCATAAACTTCAGACAGTACCATGACTATGAACAATTGAGAAGCAGGACCTTCATAAACAGCACATTATCAGAACAACACTTTAAGAATAACAGCAGTCATCACCATGCCAGGGCTGTGCTTCTATATAAAAAATGACAGAAAGATTATGGCTTGGGACCAGCAAGATACTGGGACAGCAGATACTACTTTTGACCAGCAAAGCGTGACTGATGACAGAACCTTTTTTCCCCATAGTAAAACAAACTCTATGCTGCTGTGTGTTGAGCACCGACCAATGATTCATGTACCCACCCAGGAGTCTGTCATCAAAGGTACAATGCCAGGCTCGGTAGGAGTTTACCCATGACGACTGTCACTACGTTCACCACGCTGACAACATGAACAGAGAACATGCTGGCGAACATCCAGTGTAGATGTGGCGGAGGAATCTCTGGGACAAAGACCATACTCCCTTAGAACAGAATTAAACATGACATATGTCTGGGCAGCTGACATTTGTAATGAACACCATCAAAACACAGAGAACGAAAACAATGAAGCTGGACAACAGCTAAAAAGGGCCCCTTCCTAAACATCCCCGTTAGGTTTTCGTATGGGAGCAACAGTTACCCTACTTGTTTATTGTTTATCCTCTATCCTGTCAGCCTTACCCCCCTGTCTTCTAGCTGTATGAGGCCACAGACCAGCAGATCCACTGACACAGAGAGAAACAAGGGGATGGCACCATCTTTGGCTTGTGAGGCCGTTGCAGAAGTGGACAGGAGCTCAGACGCTGCCATCGACTCTACCACTGAGGAAACAGCCTCGGGTGACACGACCAGTGTCAGTGGTGATGTTGAAGAGACGCTGGGCAGGGTGACCAGGGAGGAAGACAGTACAAAGAGTACAACAGCAACGAGCAACACAATATGTGCGCTGAGAAAAGATTTCCACCTAGCACCTCTCCCATTCTGTTGGATTGAATGTCCAAACTTGACTATAGAGATGCTCACCCCACCCCCCCATCTCCTCGGTGCGACGTAACCTTTGACATCAACAAGGAACTGGGTGACATTGGGGATCCACCTTCTCCTTGGGCAGCCCACATTCCGCACATCAAGCTCCAAGCGAAAGACCGCCGTGCTGTGTGTGCTGATTATCATATTCTGTCATCAAAATGAAACATGCGTTGCTGAAATTTGTAGATATGTCCAAGAGATCATTGAATCTGTTGAATGTTAGTTCCATTTCAAGTTCAGGTGACAATAGTTGCGGAGATGAGCAACTCTTTACGCACATTATAATATGTTGAACATGCTTTTTTTTTAATCCTATTAATTCCATTGTTGTTTTGTGAGAGATCAGCTCTAGATTAAATCAAGAAAAAAGTTGCTTCGTCACGTATCTCTGAAAGGGCGAATGAATGTTGGACATAAGTATGGTTCCTTTTTTATTCTAAATTTAAGTCGAGTTTTTCTTTATCATCCAGTATGCGTGAACTAAGAACGAGAAATCTTGTCATCAGATTCAGACTCAGTGTGTGTCCTCTAAAAGCCCATAGACTGCCATATGGCAACAGGAACACTGATTACTCATATCCATTTTGCAGAGAAGAGTCGGAGTCTGAAGTGCCTTTCATGCTTGAATGTTCCAGACACACACAGAAATGAGAGAACAGTACAGTCCTAGACAAGATAATAGCTTTTCGAGATTTAAACTTTCACTGCTTCTTGCCTCAAACCACAAGCCCACAATGTTGCGCTTAGCTTTCTGTCTTTATGAGGCTTTTCAAATTCGTAATGCATGAATAGTATACCTTAAGTTTTATCTGTTGAATTTCGAATGAGACAAAAAGTTATCCTTCCAAATGTATAGTGTATGAAGTGATAGAAAGTCATCCTTCGTTCACATTAAGTGCGATGTATTCGATTGTTCGATATATCAATGCCTCTTTGATTCCGCCACTTTCGATCTATCTACATTATTCTGGTTATACATTGATCTTTTTTCATGTTCTCATTTCTTGGTGTGTGGGATAGGTGTTTTGTGTATGTACGTCTCCCTTATATGTACCGATTCACTGAAATGGGCTTTTTGGCCAAATATTTAGACCATTCTCTCTCTCTCTCTCTCTCTCTCTCTCTCTCTCTCTCTCTCTCTCTCTCTCTCGTGTCTCATTTGATTGACTATCCCAATTTCCTCACAAGCACACACACGTGTTTACAACAACAACCTTCATTAGCTCTGTTCTAACCTGGAATTTATCCGTCTGTTTGGAAAAACTACCTTTCCTACCCCTCCACGCGCTTTTCCTCTTACTATTACAAGAGCGACCATTTCCTGTCAAATGTTAAAGGTGATTTATTGAGTTGTAATGTTATGTACGTTTGGCAGCATTTACAGTATTGTTTACATATTTTGCTGCCAAACTGATCTTGATATTTGAGGGAAATAAGCTGTCAAGCAAAAGGGATACGAAAGGAAATCTTTCCCTTGGTATATTTATTTATCTATTTTAAAACAGGTCAAAGTTCAGGGACACGAATCGGTTTACGGTGAAACAAACTTTGCAGCCCAAAAGATTTGAGGGAGAGAAATCCCGCATGTGTGGGAAGTGAAGAAAGCAGTTCCTGTGGCCAGTCTCTCCATCAAAGTGGGGCCACCATCTTCCATGCTGGTCATCTGTCACCTCAAAAACGGCGTGACTGCTCGAGCAACAATGAATAGTTTGTAATTATATTCGTTAGGGGTGGAGGAGGGAGATGTTGGAGAAAACAAGAGTGTGGGGAGTAGGGGAGGGGTATAAGGGAAAACAGGAACGTGGGAGATGTGGGGCAGAGGGGGGATGGGATGGGGAATAGGGGGGAAGGGCGGAGATGGTAAGGGGGGGGGGGGGGGGGGGGGGGCTGGGTGGATCTTTGGACATTTACTCATTTTTTGTTCTGATTGGTAAGCCTTTTCTTTTCAATTTAATCCTCTGTGTGTGTGTGTGTGTGTGTGTGTGTGTGTGTGTGTACGTGCGTGCGTGTGCGCGCGCGTGCGTGTATGTGTGTGTGTGAGGTTGATTTGTGCTCACGAACAAGCAGATTGCTGTTTGCGATGCTGGCTTGTCCACTCACTACGGTTGTCCGGGACAGGTCTGTTCTGCGCATTCAGCATTCCTGCCCTCCTCAGGCTACGTGTTGTGCACTGCTGTGTCACTTGTCATTTTGGATTTCTTTCCTTCATCCCTATTTCTACGTCGGTTTGCACTACAACAGAGAGCTTCAGGTGATTCTTCTTCTTCTTCCTCTCTCTCTCTCTCTCTCTCTCTCTCTCTCTCTCTCTCTCTCTCTCTCTCTTTTTCTGGTTTTGTTCCAAAGTCGTGACGGGATACTTAGTGGGGAATCAAGGAGGGGGGAGGTCAGGGGGAAAGAGGAGGGGGTTGGGGCCAGGCTTACTTTTGCGCTCACCCCACCCCCACATCCCATTATTTGAAGCCAAAGAGATACGAACAAACAAGAAAAAAGAGGAGGTAAAGAAGGAAAAAAAATAACAAAGCACTTTAGGTCAGGACATTGTATTGCTATCCACATTTACCCTCTAAAGAAGTTAACCTCCTGACGGAAAGTAGCTTTCAAACCACTCATTTGCATCTTTCTGTAACAAGTTATTTTTTTTTCCATAACAGGGATAAATGTGGAATTGCTGTTGGTGCCTTCTTAGATGCCCTTTTGGTGAGATGCATAAGCCTCCCCCCCCCTTCCTCCCCCCCCCCCCTCCTCTCCACCCCCCTTTTATAAACATTTTGAAGATGAGTCCTCTCTTCCATCTCCACTTTTTTGTTTGTTTGTTTGTTTATCAAGAATTTGGAAAACGAGAGCCGTTCTTTTCCGTGGAAGATCGGAGATACCCTCACCCCTTCCCCTCTTTTACAAGAATATGTTAGATGAGAGTCATTCACTAACCTCCACTACCACCTGTCCTCCCTTTCCTCCCCGCTCTTCGTGTGTTTTATAACTAGATTATTCTCTCTTCACCACCACCCCGCCCTAAAAAAATGACTGTGTAAAAACTGCAGTAATGTTTTGGTGTGTGTGTGTGTGTGTGTGTGTGTGTGTGTTAGAATATTTTTTTGTCAAAGTGCTGGACAGTTTAGGCCGGGTTCCCACTGCAAAACGTTTTTCGTGGCCACTAGAGCTAAGAGTATTTTGGTGTGTACTGTAGAATGTGCTTCTTTATGGGTGTAATCATGATCAGTTCCATGTCAGAAAATGAAAAAAAAAAAAAAAAAAACAAAAAAAAAAACGTGGGAATAAAATTAAGGCCGCCGTGCACATGCATGCTTTATACACATTTACACCTGTAACTGAAGGTAATCTATTGATTGAAAGAAGCTTTTCGAATGACATGCTCTCCGTCGGTGAAGTATCTTCTCTTACAGGTACAAGTGTGCATATTGCTGTTTCAGAAGCTTTTCTCGTGTTGAAAATGCGAACTGACTGTATGGAGAAAAATCGTTTATGTCGTTATCAAAGCAATTTATGACATCAACGAGGCTTCATTTCATTTTTTTCTGAATAAGATCAGTATGATTCGGCTTTCGTGTCGTCGGCCTGCATTCTCATCTTTTTCACCGCCCCCAGCTCTTATTACAAAAACAAACAAACAAACGTTTTCTGCACCCCTTTTTCGTCCACAACGCCACTATTGATTGCACAGTCACATGGAGCTTTGGTCTGTCACGACACAGATTGCTCTGAATGGAATGCTGGTAAATGTGAAATTTTAAAAACTTTTTTTTTTTTCAAATCTATGCGGGACAGAAACGATTTTTTAAACAGTTTATTTTCAACTTTATGCAAGACAAACATAATGTAAAAATGTCTTAGCTTTTAATTCGAAGCACCTATGATTATTTTCAGTTCAGTTTCTGACCATGTTTAATTAACTGTACTAACTTACCACGACATCCTATCGATCTGATTCAAATGGAAATCCTACCTGATAATTACGATGATGACATGTCTGCTCTTGCACACACCCATTTACTATTTAACTCTGACGCTGAAAGATCATCAGATGAAGGTGCCGAGCTCTGTCCGTTGACCCCCTCCCCACCCCCCTTCCCCCCACCCCCACCCCACCCCCAAGTCCGTCAGTGTATGAATAACGAACACAGCCAAAGCACAGAAATTGAAGCCGCCTTTCAACGTGCGACGAAAGGAAATCATGCCAGTCATCTAATCCCTCTGATCTTTCCCATGCCAAGGCAATCAGCGACACACCAATTATTTATCGCTTAGTCCTGAAGCTTGTCCTTCAGTTTGTTCCCATCAGCATTTACCCCCTTTACTTCAAAGGCCAGCTTCAACAGGATTTCAGAACAGCCCCTCCCATCCAGTGATGTGCACCATCAACCCTTCCCCCCCCTCCCCCCCCCCCCCCCCCCCCCCCCCCCCCCACCTCCACCCTCCAGTTTTCCCACTTTATTTTCCTCGTTCTTTTCTTTTTTATTATTATTATCGGCGGCCAGGCCTTTATTCTCCTTTTTTTCCCATTGTTTTTTCTTTTTTTTTTGTTAAGTGACTGTGTCACGCTCACCGTTCACTGTCTGTGTGTTTTCGTAGAGATGGGTATGTAGAGATGGACATTTGTTTGCTGATTTACATGTTTGGCATTTGATACAAGACGTCTGGGTTTCTTTATGTGCTATTGTGTGGTGTACTGACGCTTCCACTCTGCTGCATTGATTGTGGGTGTATGCTATAACGAAACTCATGTCATTTCGCCGCCTGTCCACCCCCCCCCCCCCCCCCCCCCCCTCCAATCCCCCCACATTCCCTTCACAGCGCACACGCACTGGTATGTACTTTTTTTCCCTTAAGCATTGAGAGACAATTGTTAACTTCCTCTGCCTTAAAAATAGCCATTCTTATGTAAAGCAGCTGAAACAATTGTGAAAGAGAATGTGGAGAAAGCTTTTATATGACTATTGCTGATCGCATCTAATACCAAGCTCTTTTTCTAACATATATCGGAGGGGTAGGGCAGATTCGGTCTTTTTGTAAATACTTACGCACATTTTGCCCACTGATATTAGAAAATTGATATGTTAATAGTTTCCGTTCAGCTCTGTTGAGTTTTCAGTACTAAGTATAAGGTCATGTGTCGATAATTTCAAGTTAACGCTGGTTTTTAACCTGATTTGTTTTGTTCGAGGTGTCTCCAGAAACACAACACTAGTGGACAATCATAGAAAAAAAAATGGCCAATGAAGTCCATACTATCCCTACATTGTGTACATTTATTGTTTTCTCTCAATCTATTTAAACAGATATTTGTTGGATAAAATATTGTGCATTATTTTCCAGTGAAAAACTCTTAACCTGACCTCTCAGTTACAACTCTGGCACCGGGCCACGTATCTTTGTCCATGTCTCTCTCTCTGTCTCTCTCTCTCTCTCCACGAATGGATTTGAGTTAACAAGTCGTTGTGTATATGGGTGGCATGTACACTACCACGCATGACGTGTATCTATGTATGCGTGGGTTGAATTTGTGTATGTTTCCCTTCCTTTCTTTTCCTTTTTTCTCTCTTCACCCTAATTCCCTCTGCTTACTTTTCTGACTCCCTTTCTATTGGATGGTGCTGGGATAGAGAAGCAAAATGCATGCAGCAAGATGCATGATGTCTTTCCTTCCTACTGCATTCAGAAACCTGCCAGTCACTAGAGTAAAACTGCCGTTAGTTCTTCTTACCAATCAGATGATGTTACTATTTTTGGTGCATGGTGGCAAATAATGGCTGAACAAAATTGGAAAGGGATTTTCTTTTTGAATCCTTACCTTTCAACACAACGTATATTTTGTTCTGTCGAACATACAATTGGATTTTAAATGGAAAAAGAATTGGAATTAGAAACTTAATTGCTGAAACTTCGTCTTTTTGTACTCCCAGTTCTTAAGAACAGAGAGTACTTTAGAATGGGAACGAAGAAATGCTGTCTATGTGTCTCTGTGTCCGTCCGTCCGTGGTCAAAATGTGTTCCACTCGCTCCAGACAAAACCACTGGGCCGATCTTTCCGAAAATTTGTAACGGTTTTTCTTCTTTCTGGAATATCTCGGAAAGTATATGGCCGATCTTTGTGAAAATTAGCAGGTATGTTCATTATGGGTCACGGATGATGCCCAATCTTTTAGTTTCCCCGTTATAGCCGTTACTAACGGCTGTAACGGCCTGTAACAGTTTTTCTTCTCTATAGAATATCTCAGAAAGTACTTGGCCGATCTTCCTGAAAATTTGTGGGTATGATCATTATGGGTCACGAAAATAAAGCCGATGTTTTATTTACCGTTATGATGAGGACTGCAAAGTATCAAAATGTAAAATGCGTAGCGTATGGAGAACATTTTGTAAAACTTTAGACAAAGATGATCGAGTCGCGTTCTGTGTTTCAAGACGCGAATATAACAATTCAAATGAAAGAAAAAAAAGAAAGAATATAATATGTCATTGTTAAATGAACTGATCGATTCTGTGAAGAGCCAACAGGTCTTTTGGGAAACTAAACACAAAATTTCACAGAAAAGAGATGTCAACCATTCAACGATATTTCTATATCCGAATGGTTTGAACATTTTAAAAACTTGCTAGAAAAAAGCGACAGAAGTAGTTCAACAGAGATCATAGTCAATGATAATGAAGATGAAGAATTTCCTTATGATAGAGCAATATCTACAGAAGAAGTATTGCTAGCCATTAGAAAATGAAAAAAATAGAAAATCTGCTGGTCCTGATGGTTTAATTGGCGAATTTTTAAAAACATTCTGGTGAATCTGTTTTGAATTTCTTGGTAAAACTGTTTAACTTTCTTTTCGATAATGGCACCTATCCTGACAGCTGGAAAGAATCTATTATTTTGCCCTTATTTAAGAAGGGCGATGTTAAAAATGTAAATAATTACAGAGGTATTTCATCAAGTAATATTTGTACCAAAAATTATAGCTCTGTTGTTAATAGTAGATTGCATGAATGGGTAAGTCAAAACAATATAACTGGAGAACGTCAGGCAGTATTTGAAAGAGGGTTTTCCACAATTGATCATATGCTTACCCTGCTTGCTGCTGTTCAGAAACAATTTGTGAATAATCAAAAGTTGTATGTTGCTTTTGTTGATTTTGAAAAGGCTTTTGATTCAATTTCTCGAAGATTATTATGGCCTGTTTTGTTAAAAAAAAAAAGGAAAAAAAGGTAAATTGTATTATTGCATAAAAAGTATGTACTGTGAGGTAAAAGCAAAAATAAGATTGGGTGCAAAATTATCAGAGTATGTCATGTGTACAAGTGGGGTCCAACAAGGAGACGTATGCAGCCCAGTATTATTTTCTCTATTTATTAATGAGTTAGCCTTGGAAATAATTGAAAATGGTCGACATGGTGGAACTTTGACATTCTAGAATTATTTATGCTGCTTTTTGCTGATGATATTATTTTACTAGCAGTATCAGTGGTCGGTCTCCAGAGGCAACTAAATAATTTGTACTCTGCAGCAAAGAAACTAGAATTAAAAGTTGATATGAGTAAGACAAACATTGTCGCGTTTCGTAAAGGGTGATATCTGGGGCGTGCTGAAAGGTGGGCTTATGGAGGTGAGAGAAATTGCTGTGGTTAATGCTTACAAATATCTTGGTATTTATTTTACATCCAAACTTAGTTTTGAGTTTGCTGCTCAGGATATAGTGAACAGAGCGAAAAAGGCGGTCATAATTATTCTTCATATCTTGTACAAGTTGGTCTGTAATTCATTCAGTGTTTTTATCAAATTATTCGATTCACAGGTGCAGCCATTTTACAGTATGGAGCAGAAATATGGGCTTTTGAGAAAGGTGCCTTAATTGAGAAAATTCACTTATATGCGTTGAAGCGCTTTTTGAATGTGGATTGTAGAACTCCCAATGATTTGGTGTACGGTGAACTCGGAAGATATCCTGTTTGTTTAAATTCCTATTTGAAGTGTATAAAATACTGGCTCAAATTAACGAGAATAGACGAATGCAGGATACCCTATAACGGTTACAGGATGTTGTTGAAGTTAGACAATAATGGTTAGAGGACTTGGGCTTCAAATGTTCGATGATGTTTAAATTCCTATGGGTTTGGATTTTTTTTGGATAACCAAGGTGTTGAAAATATATCAGGATTTCTAAATTGTTTTAAACAGGGATTATCGATTGCAGGTGGCAGGACTGGCATGACCATATGTATAATAGTGATAGATTTGTTCAGTACAAACTCTTTAAATCGACGCATGTATTAGAACATTATATTAAGATAAAAATGAATAGATACGTTAGGTGTGCACTGACAAAATTCAGATTTGGCATTGCTGCCATCGTTTTAGGTATAGCAATGTTGTTGAAAGTGATCTAACATGTCGCTTATGTGTTAAAAAAAAAAAAAAAAAAAAAGCAAGAGAGAGATGAAATACATTTTTTGTTTTGCTGTCCTGCTCTGAGTGATTTAAGAATAAAACTTATCCAATCCAAATATTATACAGAACCGTGTAACTTTAGACTCATTCTCTTATCGACAAGTAATGAGAACACACTATTGAATTTAGCTAAGTATGTTTATGCAGGAAACAAGAGAATTCAGACTGCAATATCTTGAGGGTATGTTTGTTTGTTTGTTTTCTAATTTACAGTATTTTGTCATTAGCATTTTGATTCGTTTTATTCATGACATATATTACATTCATGAAACCCCCTTCAGTATGGGGCTTTGGCCTTAATCTGAATAAAACATTCGCATTCGCATTTGCATTCTCTCTCATCTCTCTCTCTCTCTCTCTCTCTCTCTCTCTCTCTCTCTCTCTCTCTCTCTCTCTCTCTCTCATGTCCAGCATAGTTTTAGCCAGTTTGCAACACACGTAGTGAATCTTTTCAATTTGTTTTCAGTTGGCCACTTTCACGACAGCGTAATCAACGCCAGCCTGCAAGGACGACGTCACCAAAGGCTGGAAATACAACGTAGCAATGGTCCGCTGTCGTGCTTCTGAAGAAACACAAGTTACCAAAACATCGCCTGAATATCTGAGGTGCTGCCAGGTGGCGTAGAATGAACTGCACGTGACCGTTTTACTTCCAGCTGCACACAGAAATTTGCTTTCAAACGCTTAAAATACCCAGTGTCTGTTTTCAACATCGCATTCGTGAATCTGGTTCACCATCATCTTAATCGTTACAACACCGGCCTATACCGCTGGATCGTCGTCCTTCAAGGCTGTTTCAACAACATGGCGAGGAGAATAATGACGGCTTTCGGACGACAGTTTCTGGCCCTGTGTATCTGTGTCATCTGCCACGTAGCGCAGTCACAAAACGGATCACAAGTTCTCCCCCCTGATGGCGCCTCCAACGCCACCTACACCAGCAACGTGGGCAGCACCGACACTACCACTGAATCGACCACTGCTGGTTAGTACGATGGGTGTGGATGGGAAATTCAGCTAAAAAGAAAGATGAGAAATGTGGGGTCTCCGTTATGAGTCTTGCAGAAAGGGCACAGTAGCCTCCCTTCCCTGAATACCGGCGTGTGTGTGTGTGTGTGTGTGTGTGTGTGTGTGTGTGCGCACGCGTGCGCGCGCGCGCGCGCGCGCGTGCGTGCGTGCGTGCGTACGTGTACGCGCGCGTGCGCGTGTGTGTATGTGTGTGTGTGTATATGTGTGCCTAAGTTTGTCGCTGCTGATTTGGGAGTATCAGGCCGCCATAGCAGCTTACTGTCTTAGCACTCAGCCTGAATTCAGAACAGGGGTTGTGAGTTTAAATCATGGGCGCCAAACATCAAATTACGGAGTTTTCACTGCCCTGTGATGTCGTTCTGGTAGACTTAGTGTAGTGATGGATCGTCTCCGTACGTTTGTCCTCTCTCCTTCCTTCTTCTGCTCTCCTGTTCTGCATGAAGTGTCTGATTCATACAGAGCTCTCTCTCTCTCTCTCTCTCTCTCTCTCCTCTCTCTCTCTCTCTCTCTCTCTCTCTCTCTTTCTCTCTCTCTCTCTCTCTCTCTTTGCAGTTGCAAAATTTATAGCAGAGGCCCAGAAACTGCGAAAAGAAAAGATTAACCCACTATGATGCATAATCCATTAATGTGATGAAGATAAAAATGAATGTTCATATATCTTATGATAAAGTGGATGGTCGAATTTCATATATTTTTGAGTGCATGTGCGTGCGTGCTTATCCGCATGTACATATGTGTGTATGCATGTGATTGAGCGAATATGTGTGTGTGTGTGTGTGTGTGTGTGTGTGTGTGTGTGTGTGTGTGTGTGTGTGTGTGTGAGTCTACATGTGTTTGTGTGCGCACGCGCGCGCGTGCGCGCGCGTATGTATGTGTGTGTGTGTGTGTGTGTGTGTGTGTGTGTGTGTGTGTGTGTGATATTGGGTGGGCTGGTGGGTGAGTGCTTGTGATATGTGTTCATGTGGCTAAATGATTATCATGTCATAACTGACTGAAGTTTCGTTGAGCTATTTTTTTTTTGTATTTTCTAGTATTGATTTCATATGCCAGCAATATTTTCTTTTCTGAGCCAATTGTTACCCCCCTTGTCATCAGACCGTAATGGTAATGACAATAAAATATCGTGAATCTCTCTCTCTCTCTCTCTCTCTCTCTCTCTCTCTGCCGCCGACCTGTTCGGACGTGTTCACTTCGCTCTGCGATAGAATCAGTTTCTGTACGTGTAATTCACGTGCTTCATGTGTGTAATTTTACAAGGAGGTGTGTGAATGCTTACACGATGTGTGTGTAAAAAGGATCCCTGTGCTGTACGGCGGTGTTGATTGTTTTTTGGGGTTGTATGTGTAAAATCATACATCAGAACCCCTCTCCAGTGCTGTGCTAGGCCACCGACCAAGCTGGCCCAGTGTCATGATGTTGATTCCCCATGGTGTGGCCAGATAAGTGGCCCCATTTGTGGGGCCAGTTGGTTTCCACAGAGGAAACGACCCCCTGGCTGTTGGGGCAGAGTGAAGTGAAGTGTGTGTGGTGCTATCCTGTTACGCTGCAGCAGTGTCCGGAAAAGGCTCTCCTCCCAAGACAAGATGTGGCGGGTGTGCTGTGACGGCTAAATGCCATGGCACACACACTGCAGCGGCCAGCATATGTGTGTTTTCTATGTACATCTGTAAGTGTGAGTTTCTGCTTTTTTTTTTTTTTTTTTTTCTCTTCTCTCTTTTTCTTTGTAGGACAAATACCACAATGCCACAAATGCACGTAACACAGATCAAAAATGCCTCTCACCACGCGCTCTATGAGCGCCAAATATCTAACCAACGAGACCATCAAGCTCACCAAAGACCCCATGCCAAGTGACGTTCGACTCTCCCCACACCCACCTGCCTGTATGGAGATATGTGTTGTGTGAAGGTATTGTGGTAAATATCGCCCACCATCCACCTCAAGTGTATTGAAGAATACAACAAGAACAACAAAGCCCTTTTGGATTTGGCGCCGAGCTTTGTCACCCCACTGCCCAGTGAGTTGTGGCATTCATCCTTTCAAATTGTTTTGAACAGTGAACACAAACTTTTAACAATTCATATCTACTACGCAACGGGCAAAATCTTAGTACAAGGACATGTATGTCAAGAATGGGTACGGCAGGAGTTTGATAAACTAAAAGAAATTGTGTTTCATCTGTGTACACCAGATGTCACGACATTGTCAATTGCGAATGCCCTTGACAATGTCACAGACTCCTTTCCTCCGACCCCATTGATCATCTGTGATGCACGGACTAATGAAGCTGTGGAAACAACATCGCTCGAGTCAAGTGATTCCATCCCTCCACCCCCCCACTATCTCACCCCTCACTAACTCAGGAATCCCAATTGCCTGTCAGCTCCAACACGTCCCATGCCACACTCCCTCCCTCATCCGCCCCAGACAGCATGGAATCGCCACCTGCATCCCTCCAGTCTCCGCCATCAACAGCCCTTCATCCCCTGTTGACATTTCTCACTCCTCAGTCCCTTCCTCCACCCAGCAAAAAACACTGACCCCCCATCTGATCCTCCACGCCCACCCCCCGTGTGTTCTAGAACAGCGTGTGTTGTCACCCTCCCCCACCAGTACTGACCCTCAGTCTGCTACCCATTCTGTCAACACACTGACCCCCCAGAGTGCCAGCTCACAGCATCGGTTTTTCCCCCACACTCTCTCAGCTAGCAAGCATGGCCGTTATCACACACCTTCAAAACCAGCTTATCTCAGCCACACGCACTATCTCCAACATGCAGCAAGACATACAAACACTGAAAAAAATAAACTTGAACACACATCCCAGCAAGTTGAACAGAACACTCAGAACACGGGTGATATGGAGATTAGGGTAAAAAATTCCATAAAGTCATTAAATCAAGATCTATCACAACAAATCAAACAAGTACAAAATGAACACACACATCTACAGCGCCAGATGAAAGACAGCACAAGCAAACTGCAATCATTCAAAGACAGTCAAAACAACATCAATACTGACATTAGGAAACGAATGCACGCCCTCAAACCAATCAATCAAACACAACAACCAGACAACCAAACAATCCAGACACACAGTGACACATCAACTACATCATCTACACAGATGGAGTATGCTGTGGAAACATCCAATACATACAGTGTGCTGTCAGACAGTTCTACAGAGCAAAACACAGGTTCTTCTGTTCCATCACCAAAATCTCTACACAACAAGAACAAACCACACACAACACAAACACAGAAGAAATCCCCACTGCCATCAACAAACAGAATCCACATCCCCCACCTCCTCTAGCTATCCTACGACAAAAGACAATCCCAGAAAATTGTAACATGCTACTATTAGGAGACTCTGTGTTAAAAGGGGTAGATGAGAAGCAAATGTCAACAGAGCGCTACAGGGTGAAAAATCTGTCAGTGCCTGGCCTGACAGTCCCATCACATGTGTGTCAGTGGCTGAAATCACTGCCCCCATCACCCCACATCCAACGGGTCACTTTCCATGTGGGGATCAACAGCTGTGACGAAAGGCCAGTGCCTGTAGCAGACTGGGCTGAGTTAATCCCCTACTCAGGCAAGCGTTCCCCAGTGCTTCACTGCAGGCCTCCTCCATTCTTCCTCCCCTTGGTCAACACCCCCCCCTTAAGGACATGGCGTCACGATCCACGGCCAATCTTCGCCTCTCCTGCCGTCAAGAGGGGGATCAGTTACTTAGATAACACCCCCCCCTTCCTCGCCAGATCTGGGGCACCAAAGAAAGCCATGTACCAGGACAGACTACTACATCCAGTTCATATGGCTTCAAAGTCCTTGCCTCCAACATCTGTCCCACTAATTACCACAAGACCCAACCATCCAGCTACGTCAGGCCCCACCACACAAAGAGCAAGAAGTGACCGTCTTGCAACACAACACGCCCCCCTGTGACCACTAACAGTCCCCCCTAGCTATGACTACGAAACTGATTTCCCAGCAAACACTCCCAAAAAATCCAAACTCTCGCAGGGTGTATAATATATGCTAGGTCGGCATCAACGCCCTACAAAGCAACCCCTTCTACAATCCCCTACCACATGTATTTCCTTTTCTTCCCCAGGGAATAGAAATGACAAACATCAATATAAAGAGTACAGAAACGTGACTTGCACCCTCCACCCACACACAGCACATCACCCCCTTCCATGTCCAAACCACACACTAGCAGCAACCAACACACCCCCCACCTCCAACACACATCTCAGCTGCAACCTCACAACACAGCTTGGCCACAATTTCCCAGCACAGCACAACTACCACCCTCTAATACCCCATACAATCCACCACTCTCCAGACAATGACCACCTCACACTTCCGAACACAACACTCCTACCACCATCCAACACATTACACTTCCGACCCCCCACCATCACGCACATCCCACTGCAGTCAGCACAACCCCCCAGCCCGCTACATCCATTTGCTGTTCAGTTGCTGAACACAATGACTGCTCAGTTTCCTGTCACAGCAATACAAACCCAACCAGCTCTCTCTCCCCATGTCCTCATTGAATTGAATTGATATGTCACTGTATGCATCCTTATATTTGTATGTCATTGCATAATGTTAATATCAATGCATAGCACATAGATATGTACTGCAATAAGCTATTTCATAATCCATGTGCTATGTGTGTCTGCGCATATCTAATTGTTGTGAGCGCATTAATAGTTTTCTACATGCATGTGTGTGGATGCACACACACGTGTGTGTGTGTGTGCGCGCGCGCGCGCGCGTGTGTGTGTGTGTGTGTGTGTGTGTGTGTGTGTGTGTGTGTGTGTGTGTGTGTGTGTGTGTGTGTGTGTGTGTTTACGTGTTTTTGTTTGTTTGATTGTTTTTCTTTGTATGGCCTGCTGCAGTCTGTCGTGTGCCTGTCATATGTATTGCATCATACTATACGACTTATTACTCTCGTATCAAGAAGTGCCTTCAGTGGTGTTGTGGAAAAAAAAACAAAACAACAGAAGACTTTGGAAAAGCGCAAGACTGTGTGCTGTGGAAAAAAAAGTATACAACAGAAGACTTTGTAAAAGCGCAAGACTGTGTACCTTATAGAAAGAGACTGAACAAAGCCTCTACAGCAGCAGACTCTGCAATTAAAAAAAAGACTACTGCTTACTGCAAGCGAGGCAATATTTGCATTGCCAACTCGTAACTACAAGTGCGGCTACGTGACTTGTGTATTTGTGAGTGAGTGGCTTTTTTTTTTTTTTTTTTTTTTTTTTTTTTTTTTTCTTGTTTTTCATTTTGAGTTGTTGGTTCTTTTGATATTTTGTCTTAAGTTTCATTTTCCTTTTTTCACCTCTTTTCTGTATCCCCTTAGTGTAATCTTGTTTTAAAACTGCTTCCTTTGTGAGGAAGTGTATATTTTCATTTCAGAAACGTGTATCCATAAGTATACCATCTGGCCGAGGAGTTACGGACAGATACTGTAAAGATTTTTTTTTTTTTTTTTTTTTTTTTTTTTTTTTTTTTTTTTTTTTTTCTCATACCCTTCTGGTTTCCTAAAAGTTGTTACGGTGTATAAACCAGCCCCATTTTCGCTCTTTTATGTGATTTTATTCTGTTCCTTTATAATACACATCATAACGTCACCCAACGAGCAAAATCGCCGTCTCTTATTATCATCACATCAGTACACAACTAGAAATGAGCAAGAACCAGTCTGCATGGCCATGCAAAGAAGGACTCCGAATCTGTCACCTTAATATCCAACATGCAGTTAACAAGACATCAGATATATCAACACTGATTTTGAATCATGGAAAACCCTTTCATATTTTAGGACTCTCTGAATCCAGATTAGCTGCACGCATTAGCGACAATGATGTAACTATTCCAGGATATAACACAATCCGGAAAGATCCTACACAACCGAAAGAGACGGGTCTTCTTATCTACATCAGCGAAACTCTTACCTTCAAACGACTTCTACACCTAGAAAGTAAAGATGTAGATGTGTCTGGATAGAAGTTAAGCTGAAAAGAAACCCTCCCATTTTGGTTGGATTCTGTTACAGGAACCCATCTGAAAGGGTAAACTGGGTCGACAAATTTTATTACAATGATGGATGCAGTCTCGCTAGAATCCAAGGAATCATTTTACTTGGAGACTTTAACATAGATCTTCTGAAAATGCAAAACCAATGGACACAAGCATTCAACCTATTTAATTTGCATCAACTCATCGATTCTCCAACAAGAGTCACACCAAACTCGAAGACACTTATCGACCATATTTATATTTCAGATAAAACTAACGTAGCAGAAGCCTGCGTCCCTGTTCTAAACTGTAGTGATCATTACCCCAATTTGTATCACATGGTCCAAAAAAGGAGTAAAAATTCCCAAAACGGGACACAAGACAATAACCTACCGTTGCTTTACAAACTTTAACAACCAAGATTTTCTGCATGACTTGCTTAACTCAAATCTCTCTTCAGTTTTCAACATAACTCATCCAGATCTTGCTGTTGAATTTTGGATTAAAACATTTACAGAAATATATGACAAACACGCCCCCTCTAAAAACGATTAGAGTACGACATGATCCTAAGCCGGCATGGTACACTAAAGAGTTACAGGAGGCAGGTTACCTTAGAGATATGCTTAAACAACATGGCTATGAAGAGGAATCTAAAAAACTGAGAAATGCAATAAATTCACAGAAGCGCAGAGAAAAAAACGAAATATATCGAGAGAACTAATATCATCAAACCAGAACCCAAAATTGGTATGGAGAGCTATTAACGAACTTACAAACAATAAATCTTCTTCTTCCAAATCAACTGTAATTAAAGACATCTCTGTCGAACAGCTGAACTCCCACTTTTGCACTATAGCCAGTACATTGTCACGACAGATTCTTCCAGATCAAACGACCTTCAAAAACTGAAACAATATTGCCAAGATAAAAACATCACGTCTGAACTTTATATTCCACCAGTAACAGTCTTTGAAGTTTATCACTACCTAACGCACCTAAAACAGTCAGGTGCCTGCGGGGTGGATGGCCTAGATGGCAAAATCCTCAAACTAGCAGCTCCAGCAATTACAGATACGTTAACATACATCTTCAATTTATGCATCGACAAAAATCATTTTCCCGATAGTTTTTTAAAAAAAGCGAAAAGTCATACCTATCTACAAATCAGGTGACAACTCAGACCCTGCAAACTACAGACCAATCTCAATCACTTCCACTCTTTCCAAACCTTTGGAAAAACCATAAACAAACACACATTACACCACCTTAATACTTACCACTTGCTTCATCCAAGACAGTCCGGGTTCCGACACAACCATTCATGCCACACAGCCCTAATCAACCTCGTTGATGACTGGCTAAATAGCATTAACAACAACAGATATTGTGGTGTCCTATTTATTGATTTCAAAAAAGCATTTGATGTGATAGACCATAACCTCCTTCTCAGAAAATGAAATTGTATGGCTTATCCACAAAAACTCTTACGCTTTTTGGCTCATATCTCACAAATAGGCAACAATGTGTGAAAATTAATACAAATTTCTCTCTTCATTTCAAACACTTTCCTATGGCGTCCCACAAGGCTCTATCCTGGGTCCCTTACTGTTCACCATTTACATCAATGATCTACCTCTCTATATTACATCCACCTGTGAACTCTTTGCTGATGATACAACAATACACACAAATCATTCTGATGTTACTGTTCTTTGCACAAACTTTACAAGAAAGTGCAATGACCTCGTAAGATGGACTGAATTAAATCACATGTCACTTCACCCTCAAAAAAACTAAATCCATGCTTATCACAACTAGGCAAAAAAGACAAAATCTCACTATTAAGTTCCCTCCTGTACATCTTAAAAATGTACCAGTTGAACAGGTTACATTCCTCAAAGTGCTAGGAATAACAATGATAACAATATTAGTTGGCAAACTCACATAACCTCACTGTGCAGCAAAATTTCGCGCAGAAAGTTTATCAACTCTCCAGAATCAAACGCTTCCTCGACCTGCATTCACGCAAGCTCTTTTTCCAGTCTCATATATCCAATCATACATAGACTATGGATCTACTCTATGGGACTCTGCTAGCGCTAACACCCTCAAACCATTGCTAAGCCTACACAAGCGAGCACTCAAATTAGTCCTCCTAAAAAGCAGTAGTCTTCTGGACTCGGACTATATAAAGATTCAAGTTCTCCCCTTAAGTCTGAGATTAGAATACAACAAAGGGATCATAATGCACAAGATTGTGTCTGGGAAGGCACCCTCAACATTAGTTCACAGATTCTCAATTAATTCCTCAAGGACTCTACCCAAACTTCATGTCCCTGTTCCTAGAATTGATTTATTCAAATCCAGTTTAACATATTCAGGTTCCTGTCAATGGAACTCGCTCCCTGAATCAACCAAACAACACCAATGCATAGCAACCTTCAAACACCATTATTTCAACCATCTTATGTGCCAATACTTGCATACTTCGCCATAAATCCACCACCAACCACCACACCCTCTTTGCCTTTTGTATGACCCTGACTATTTAGAAAGTGTTTTGTACTTGAAATGCACATGTTATTCCGTTTAATAAGTATGCTGTATACGAGTACGCGCGCGCGCCTGCGTGCGCGCGCGCGCGCGC
>JADBJO010000006.1:465000-480000 GCA_016801955.1 Conus betulinus | reverse complement strand
TTCAAGCCCCAGGAGGAAGGTCAGGCCAGCGGCAGCCTCAGCGTGGACGAACACGTCTGCTACATCACCATCAAGGATGATGACGGGTAGGAGACAGAAAGGGAGGGGTGGGAGGGGGTGTCAGCGATGTCCTTTATAAGCACGAAGATGGTAGTGATCGTTGTTGATGATTGTAGTGATGATGATGAAGAGGTGATAATGCCCACGTGGTGTTGGGTGTGTGTGTGTGTGTGTGTGTGTGTGTGTGTGTGTGTGTGTGTGTGTGTGCGTGCGTGCGTGCGTGCGTGCGTGCGTGTGTGTGTGTGTGTGTGCGTGTGCGTGTGCGTATGCGTGTGTGTATGTTGGGGGGGGGGGGGGGGGGGCGGATAAGTGAGTGAATGAGTGAGGATGGTGGTGAGGGTGTGAATTAGATATTGAATGACCGGATAAACGCATTTTGATGCATGTGCTGATTGGTCTGCGTATTTTGTCGTCTTTATTTGTATTTTTGTTGTTGTAAGCACTCGGGGTTTATTTAAGATTGAGTGCCATAGATCATCATCATTATCAGCAGCAGCTGCATCCTTATTATCAGTATTGTAGATCATCATCATTATCAGCAGCAGCAGCAACATCGTCATTATCATTGTTGTTATCATTATTCTTATTATCATTATTATTATTATCATTATCATTGTCATTAATTTTGCGATGTTTGGTACTATTGTCGTTATTACCATCATCATCGTTATTGTTATCATTATTGTTATTATTATTATCATTATCATCATCATCGTTGTTGTTGTTGTCGTCGTCGTTATCATTATTATTATTATCATTATTATTATTATTACTATGATTATTATTATTATTATTATGGTTGTTTTCTTGTTGTTATTATCATCATTATTATCATAATTATTATTATCTGACGATACTCATAAATGAAAGAGATGAAAAACAAAGTGAGTTTAAACAATGGCAAGTCTGATTCAGCTTTTGCTCGTTTAGAAACCGCTTGATCTTCGATATGAACAGGATCAGTATCGTCTTAAACACACAGGGCTAGAGATCAAAACGGAAAACTTCTCTGAACAATGTTCGGCCATGATTGTTGTCCCCATTCACCCAAAATAGTAACATCGTCTGATTGGTCGGAGAAACCGAGGGCATTTTACCTCTCACTCGCTCCAAACCTTCACCTCCCTCTTTCCCACTTCCTGAACAGACACGCCGAGTTCCGTTACCGGTGCTGCCACGTCAGCAGCCCCGACGGTGATGTCATCTGTCATGACGTCACCACGGACGGATGGCTCGACGTGCTAATGGCGTTCATCATCATCACGAAGATTCTGGTGGTGCTGTTCAGCCCGTTGTTCCTGCCCGGCAGCATGTACCGGCTGAAGTACGTGGCCATGGAGTACCTCTACCGCATCCCGGATGCCTCGCCCGTCAAGAAGAGAGTCAAGATGGTGGTCACCCAGTTCCCCGGATCCTATTGCAATGACGCCAAGGTGAGACACAGGGGTGGGGGGGGTAGAGGGAGGGAGAGAGAGAGAGAGAGAAAATGAGAAGAGGGAGGAAGGCAGCAGAAGAGAGAAGGGGGGAGGGGGGGTAAAGACGGAGGGAAAAGAGATGGATGGAGAGAGAGAGAGAGAGAGAGAGAGAGAGAGAGAGAGAGAGAGATCCTATGCAAATGATGGCAAGATATGAGAGAGAGAGAAAGAACGGCACTAGAAAGGTTGTGACGGCCATCTTGGCTTATTATGTGATGCATTGTTCGCCTCTTAAATCTTCTTTGAGACGTCTGAAGAAGACGTGCGTCCGTTTTGATTTCTGCATTGAATCATTTTACTTTTAACTTTGTCGTACACAGAATTCTATGTTTTCAAAGATGAGGAGGGAGGCTGTGTGCGTTCCATGTGATGAGCCACTCCCTTAAGGAACAAATTCTAATGATATCGCATGCACATATCTCCTATCCTGGATGTTGACCTAAGAAACGAGCAGAGTTGGAGGCACTGGTTGACTTACATAAACCTACTGTCATCGGCATAACCGAAGTCACACCAAAAAATTACCACTATGAAATTCAACCATGTGAGATTCCAATAACTGGATATGAACTTTTTCACACTTTAGACCAACCAGGAAGAGGCATATGTTTTCACATAAAGAAGGAACTCAAACCATCGCCGATCACTATTGAGAACAGTTTTGAAGTGACCATCTTTGTTAGCTGCCAGCTTGCAAACAATGAAACACTGGTGCTAGGCCTTATATACCGCAGTCCCAAGTATGAAGTCACACGAGGCAAATGAAAAACTGAAGAACACTGTGATGAAAGCAGCAAACCTTAAGGCAGACCACCTAGTAATTGTAGGTGACTTCAATTTCCCTGAAATAGACTGGAGGCAAGAAAAGAGCACTGTGGGCGGAGACCAAGCTGCGACCAAGTTCTACAATGCTACAAAGGATGCGTTCCTCATTCAGCACCAGCTAGAGCCAACGAGGATCAGAGACGGACAGAAGCCTACTCTTGACGACCTAGTCTTCACAAACAGAGACGACATTGTCACTGAGGTTACTCGGGCAGGGGCGCTAGGTAAGAGTGACCACTGTACTCTCCTAATTGACTTGAATCTCTCGCCTCCCACCCAGCCAAAGCATGACAGGTACAAATATCACAAGGCTGACTACGATGAAATCAGAAATTTCCTAAACCAAGTCGACTGGAAAAAAGAACTGGAGAACAAGAACACTGAGGAGCAATGGGAAACTTTTGTAAAAAATAGCCAATGAGGCAAAGCGTAAATTTGTACCTAAAGGCAAGGCAGACAGTGCAACCAGGAAGAAATGGCTTGACAACGAAACCTTGGAAATTGTTAGAGAGAAGCACCGCAGATATAGGAGATGGCTCAGAACGAGAACTGACGAAGACTTTAGGGAGGACGCCAAAGCTCGCAACAAGACTTCTCGGGCATGCCGCAAAGCCAAGGCCAGGTTTGAACGCACCATCGCCGAGGAAGCTAAAGTGAACCAGAAACCTCTCTGGTCATATGTGAAATCAAAAACTAGCACCAGAACTGGCATATCTGACTTGAGAAGGATGACAGCTCAATTGCAAAGACACACACAAAGAGAAAGCCCAAGTACTCAATAACTTTTTCCAAAGTGTTTATACTAAAGAACCAAATGGGAGATCTGCCAACGCCACCAGAGTATGATTTCGAATCGGCTCTCAAAAACTTTAGCATCACGGAAGAAGAGGTGAAGAAACTACTCAAGGGGTTGAAGACAAATAAGGCTGCAGGCATGGACGGCATACCAGCAATTCTCCTTGTAGAGACGCAGACTAAATAGCGTTACCCCATCAGCAATATCTTTCAGAAATCTTTGGAGGAAGGCCGCATCCCTAATGACTGGCGAAAGGCAAATATTACCCCAATTTTTAAGAAGGGGAGCCGCTCATCCCCAAACAATTACAGACCTGTCAGCCTGACTAGCATCCTATGCAAATCAATGGAAACACTTGTTAAAGCTAAAGTTCTAGAGCACATGCAGCATAACCATCTGATATGTGAACAACAACATGGCTTCACACCTGACCGTTCTTGCAGTACTCAGCTGTTGGACACCTTGGACTTCTGGACCCAGACACTTGACGATGGTGGGAAAATTGATGCGGTATACACAGACTTCAAGAAGGCTTTTGACAGTGTGCCCCACCGTCGTCTCCTGCTGAAGCTTGATGCACTTGGAGTCCGAGGCAATGTCCACGCATGGATCAAAGACTTCCTGACAGATCGAATGCAAGTGGTCACGGTGAATGGCGAGACATCAGAGGAATCTGCAGTAACAAGTGGCATCCCACAAGGAAGCGTCCTCGGCCCCCCTGCTGTTTGTCGCCTACATCAATGACCTGCCCCGACATGCCAAGAACGAAGTCCGCATCTTCGCTGACGACACTAAGCTATTCGCACGGAGTGATAAAGTTGAGGCCCGGGAGTCCTTACAAGAAGATCTGGACAACTTATGCAACTGGTCAGAGAACTGGCTCCTTAGTTTCCACCCCCAGAGAAGTGTTGCGTGATGAGATTAGGGCACAGTCCAGATGAGCACACATACACCATGAAGATGACAACAGAAGGCCAGGAAAGTAGGCACAACTTAGCTGAGACAGAAGCAGAGAAGGATTTGGGAGTAGTGGTCGATAGGAAACTGACGTTCAAGAACCACGTTGCCCAAGCTACAGCCAAAGCCAATCGAACACTTGGAGTAGTCAGAAGATCCTTCGACCACCTCTCAGATCGTACCTTTGTTCAGCTCTACAAGTCACTGGTTAGGCCGATGTTGGAGTATGGACATTCTGTTTGTCCCCACACTACTGGCAGAAAGGTCTACAGCAGGATGTGGAAGACGTGCAGCGTCGAGCTACAAAATTTATTGGAAGACTGAAAGAGAAGCCCTACCCTGAACGTCTCCGAGAACTGAAGCTCCCCAGCCTAGAATTCAGAAGGCTCCGAGGCGACATGATTGACACATACAAGTAAGTCACAGGGATCTATAATGCAACAAGCCCGCAATTTAAACCATACACAGGACGTGAGACCAGAGGTCACAGCAGCAAGAAACTCGCCAAAAACCAAGTGCGCCGGCAAGTCCGAGGCAATTTCTTCTCAGAGAGAGTGGTGATGATGTGGAACAGCCTTCCTGAGTCAGTAGTGACAGCACCCACCCTGAATACATTCAAAAACAGACTTGATGCCCATTGGTCAGATCATCCTAGGCTTTATAATCCCAAATGCTATGAGCCAAACAGCTAATTTCAACTGACATTGACAATCTTCCCACCATTACGTCAGTCATTTGTATGACATCAATAGAGAGCGATGAACCGATCTTAGAAAGATCTTTCAACATCGAAAACTACAACCACAAGTAGTGCAAGTACAAGTACAAGGATAGTAAGACGAACAATTCGTTTCTCGGTAATACCCTTGGAGGTGGGTTCTTTGTTTCTGTTTTGTTTGTAGATATGTGGGGAGAAGGAAGGGACGGGGGGGGGGGGGGGGGGATGTTGGGAAAAAAATCTTGGAAGAGAGAAAAATGGGGTCAGTCGGGTTACAGAAACCATAACTGTCGGTGGTGGTGGCTTTCTTCTTGTTGTTTTTCCTAAACATCGTTGTCAAAAATAAAACAAAACAAACGGCCGAGGCCTACAACAACGTCATCCATGTCCTGTCGTGTAGGTGGTCAAAATGTCCGAAGTCGAAGGCATGGAGTCCTTCAAGACCATGGTGGACACCAGCATGCAGCTGGACAAGATCTACAACGTCACCTTCGACCGGATCCACCTGTCGGTCAAAGCCCGCCGACTGCTGGGCGAGAACTTCGTGCCGGTGGGCCCTGCTCCGGGTGCTGTACAACAACCTGCTCCGCTGCCGCATCCGCCGCCTGGCACCCACTGCAGGAGTGCTGCGATACCAACATACTGGGCCGGCTGAACCCGGGCCTCAAGTGCCCCAAGTGGCACACCGTCTTCAGGGCTCTGGCCAGGTGGGGCCCTGCTAGACAGGCTTTCTTTCTGTCTTTCCCCCATCCTCCATCCTTACCGTTGTTGAGATTCCTATGTATACGATCGTTTTCAATCCCTGTCATTGAGGTAGCCACATTCCTCTTCGGGGATAACGTGCAAAGACGACTCTGGTCCTCGGCAGCGAGTATTGTTAGGAGACATTCTGTGCAAAGCCTTTTCTGAATCTGAATGCTAAAGCCAGGTTCACTGTCCCTTGTTCACTGTAGTTCTTTTGGTTTGTCTGACTCAGGCTGATGCTGCTTGCCATCCTTCTCCTCCGCATCTGGGTGTTCTACGCCTACGAGGACGAGACCATGGAACAAAAGACGAAGGCTGCGGATACCTTGGGCTTGAAGACCTCGTTCCGAGGCAGCCTGACCCTGTACCTGACGCCTGTTCACGGCTTGTTCGTCTTCGTCTACGTCATCCTCATCATCGACTCGGTCGTCTACGGCGTCCTGTCCAAGAGCATGAAGGAGAAGTTCAAGATGGTGCTGAGGAAATGCCTGCAGGACATGCGGGAGCGCTCGCGGATCTCGGTGTGCGCGTGGATCACCTGGCTGCTGGTGGTGCCCTTCCGGTTCTTCGGGGTGGTGGGCATCCTGCTGTTCCTGCCCTACCTGCTGATCATGCTGCCCGTGGCCTTGCCCATAGCTGCCTTCTACCTGTTCCCTGCCCTCAACCTGACCGTGCGCCTCATCATCCACTTCTTCCTCTTCATGTGCCCCGCCAAGGTCAGGACCCTGTCTGGGTTTTTCGTACTGGTGGTGGTGGTGAATATGTTCTTCTGCTGTTCTGATCATCTCCTGTAACTCTGGGGAGAGTCATTAGGGCGCCATACTGAAGAACTGTTCGCTAGATTCCTCCAGTCTTGTCAGTGGTGTCTTCTGTCTGGTAGACTCCTCCTTGTAGCAGCCATAAACCTCACGGCCATGTAAGAGGAGCCTGCTTTTCTCTCTAAGTGTAACATTTTTCCAATCATTGTGATTGACTTTAAGGTGCTGATTCCAAATCAGCTAGGGAGCTAATGGTCGTAACTTCGAAGCACTCCTTGGCTTGGATTGTGTAGGTTCGAAAACCACCTTTGTCCCCCCAGCAGTCAGTGGTGTGCCTGGTCCAGTTCAGGGAAGGTTAGAGCGGCGGCAGGAGAGGAGGGATCCACCTTCTGTAATGCCGTGCCCTAGACATGGTGAACCAGTTCACTACGGTCATTAGACAGCAGGAGTTTTGCCCTGTAACAGTCTGTGAGATCATATCAGATCACTTTTAATCCTCTTTCTAGTGCCCAGTCAGAGTTGTATTCAGTGTCCGTATTCTCCAACCCCTCTGATAGCTTCATGCTGTGCTGTCCTTGCTGTGTAATTATGGACTAAAGTTGTGGATATACTTAACCTGTCTGTACATGCACCTAAATGTTACAGGTAGGGATGATGCCAGAGGCAGTGAATGGAGTGAACCATCGATAGTGCAGGCAGAGGTGGTGATAGAGAAGGGAAGGGCTAAGAAGAGAAATAGAGCGAGAGAGAGAAACATAGGCTGTATGTGTGCAAGTGCATGCACGAGTGTTTGTGTGAGGATGTGAGGGTGAGGAGAGGAATGGGTGATGGCGAAACGAAAAAAGATCAAAGTGCTGGTGAGTGAGTGCCCTGCTCTACCACTGGGTCTTGAAAAAGCGCGAGCAAATGTGCGTTCGAAAGAGACGGAGGGGAGTGGTAGTGAGGGAGAGCGGGGAAGGAAGGACCATACATGGCAGTTTTTAAATCAGTGTGAAAGATTTGATCAATGTTGTCGACCATTAGCACTTCATGTAATGAAAATAATCACAGGTGACGGACATTCGGGACCGCTACTCGGCATGCTGCCACAAGCTGCGCGAGCAGCTGGACTTGAACAAGGTGACGGCAGAGGAGACGTTCACCCGAGGCACCAAGCTGACCAAGAAGGACGTCATCCTGCAGGTGGTGGTCATCTTCATGGTGCTCATCTCCTTCTGGTCCCTCACCTTCCTCCTCATGGAGGTCGTGTCCTTCCTGGTGGAGGTGGCCATCTACACCCTCATGGCATCATCGTCAACGCAGGATCCACTCTGCGATACGTCACCGGTGAGATCAGAAATGGGGGGAGGGGGGACGCAGTGATAGTGAGGGGGTATGGTTGTCTTGTGGTGGTGGCGCTGTCCTCCTTCTCCTCCGGTTCTTCTCTCTCTCTTGTCTTCAGCTCTGATATGGATTTCGTGATCGGCTCGGCTAAAACAACTCGACTTTGGCCCTTTCTGTCCCTTTTTCTTGTTGTTTTTTTTTTTCGTCATCGCCATCAGAAAGGGGCTTAGGCTTCCATCTAAAAAAGTTTTGTCTTCTCACTCTTCATCAGTGAGGGGTCCAGGCTTTCATCTGAATAAAAATTTTTGACTCTTCTCGATCCCGTTATTCTTGTCCACCTCCTTTCTTCTTCGTCGTCTTTGTCGTCTTGTTCTTCTTTTCCCTCTTCTTTTTCTCCTCTTTTTCCTGTTCTCTTCTTCGTCTTCACCGTCGTCTCCTTTAATAATTTTCTTTCTTCTCTTCCTTCGTCATTTTCTGCTACATTAATTTTCTTCGTTTTCTTCACCGTCTTCTTCTTTCTTTTCTCCCATGTTCCTTCCACATTGTTGTCTTCCAGATTCGTTTCTATTCATCAGCTTGTCGTTCTCTCCGCATCCAGTGATCGTTCTGGTGCTGATGTACGGACGTTCGGCCTTCAATGACGTGCACAAACCTACCTGGCCTACCACAAGAAGATCCATTCCATTTTGCTGGAGATGACGCGAGAAAGAAGTAGACATTATCGCCCGACAGGAGGCGCTGAACCAGAAGAACACGGCATTTCGTGTGCAGGGAGACATGGCGGACCCCGCTGAGGACCCGGATGTCAGGTGATATCTTTAGTTTCAGTCAGTCATTAGCGTTATCATTATATATTATCGTTCATTATCATTATCTGTTATCGTTCATTATCATTATCTATTATCGTTCATTATCATTATCTATTATCGTTCATTATCATTAAGTGGAAGCAGGGAGGAAAGGCCACATGTGCTAAATGAAAAGCTGTTACTGAAATAAACTTTCACAAGCTGAGTAAAGGAAAAAAAGTGTACAGTTACATAACTGTACACATTTGGCATTCAGTTCCTTTAAAGTTTAAACATGTGTAAGATATCTTTCGTAAATTTTCAGAAGGTGCAAAATCAAAGCACATTTTTTTTAATTGATAAGGTGAATTAGCATATAATTACATAATGGTGCATACGGCACTCGTAAGCCATGTTCCCGCGCAGTATATTTACCGAGCAAAACTTTGCGTAATATGTTAACAAGGCTACGATAAAATTGAAGTAGCCTAGTGTCTACGTCACCTTCTCACCGTCAGAACTCCAAAGTTGTCGGTATTGATTTAAAGGAAAAAGTGGATGGTCTAATCAAATTCATAATAAATTGTTTAAAATTTGCCCAGATTTAATCAATCCTTTCCCATCGGTAGTACGTAACCGTAAAGAGGAATCGGTTTTGTCACGGTTACATATTGGGCACAGCTATATAACGCACAGAGGGATACTCAGAAGGGAAGACCCTCCATGGTGTGTTGCATGTGACAGCTTGTTCAGTGTTAATCATTTTTTGACTGAATGTGCTGATTTGATGTGTATCAGAGAGAAGTTGTTTTCCACCAGTGATTTATCAGTTCTTTTTCGTGAGATTTCAGTGAATCTTTTTTTTCTTTTTTGAAAGAGGTAAAACTATTTTATAAGTTATAGTGCTTTAATAATGTATATAGGTGTTGCTGGAGTTGAACAGATAATTGTGCTTTTGTCTTTATAAACTTCAAAGCGATGTGTTGATACTAGTGTGGATATTTGTATCTAGAGAGACTCAGCAGATATGATAGCTGAGGTCCTGATTTGGCTCCTTGTAGTCCGCTGGACCCTATAACCACAAGTAACTAGTAACTAACAGATAATTATGATTTTTTTTTTATAAATTTTAGCGATGTGTTAATACTAATGTGGGTATTTATATCTAGAGACTCAGCAGAAATGGTGGCTGAGATCCTGATTTAGCTCCTAGTAGTCGGCTGGACCATATAAACACTAACTAACTAACTAACTAAACTAATTTAAAGGAAAAGAAAACTGAACCGGTGGCCAGGCTGCCTTGACTTAGTCTTTCGCAAATTGACATTTTACAAGATTTTCCGCAATACGTGTATTATGAAGGAAGACGGATGACGCATAACATTTGCAGTGCAAACAGTAGAACAAGAAAGAAAATTGTTCAGTATGGATGGGATGTGTGGTCAATAGGCAACTTAGGGCAGTTTCTGTTGAATAGGGAGTGAGAACATAGAGAGAAAGAGAGAGAACAGGTCCAGGCCATTACTCTGAATCTTGACATCCAAGAAAAAGGGCTCTCTCTCTCTCTCTCTCTCTCTCTCTCTCTCTCTCTCTCTCTCTCTCACACACACACACACACACACACACACACACACACACACACACACACACACACACAGAGTTGTCTGTCTGCAGTGTTTACATGCTGTGTTCAGACTGGTGGTGAAGGGGGGCCAGCCTCTATGGCGCACCTCCAGCGTGCTGATGTTCCTGGACCGCTATGACACGCCCTACACGCCCGAGAAGTTCTTCTATGACGTCATCACCCTCAACTACTGCGGGGCGCCGGGTCCGCTGTACAAGCACTTCCTGGACGCCTTCTGGACCTTCGCTCGCATCCTGCTCTTCCTCTTCTTCATCTTCGTCGTGGTCATGGCCTTCGGGGATGCCTACAGCGTATCCTCCACCAACCAGCTCTTGGCCACGGTGGCAGGGGGCTTCATCCCTTTCCTCTTCCGGTACATCTTCTCTGCGGCCGGCGGAGTGCCCTCCCTTTATACGGACAGCGTGCAGTTCCAGACCCAGTTCCACAAGGCCATCAACAACTACGCCCAGAACTGGCCAGTCTATGACATCATTCCCACCAAATTCGGCGAGGCCGAACAACAGGACTCCCTCGTCGTGAACAGCACGACTGTGTCTGACGAGTCGGCGCAGCACAGTAACCACACCCACAACAACCCCGACCTGAGCCACGTGGAAGGGGAGGAGGAGGAGGGGAAGGAGAGGGAGACGTGAGTTTGCAGATGGAGGAGGTGGATATCGACGAGGGAGGGGTGGACATGATCGTCGACGTGTCCACGGCGGAGTCTCGGCGTCGGGGGCCCCTGGGTCTGCGAGAGGCCCGGGTCAGCGTCCATGCTGGCAGCAGACAGTTTCAACCGCAGCGCACGCATCTACAGGCCCCAGCCTCCCCAGCCCCAGAGAAACGTAATAATTGTGTAGGACCTTGATTTGATAAATGGATTCGCATCGCCCCCTGCTGAGGGTCAGCCATCCAATAATCTCTTCAAAGGTTCAGCGCCTAGTTCACCCTCCAACGATGATTTGGACGTTGACAACTGTTTTGTCATCCAACGGACCTGTTAACACTGCGTTAAAAAATAGATTGAGAGGAAAATGATACCAAAAAAAAAAAAGTTCCATTCCCTTCCACTTTCTTCCTTCCCCACCGATTTCCTTCCTCCTGCGATGGCAGCAGATGTGTGTTCTGCTTCACGGATCCCCTCCTCCTCTTTCCAACAGAAACAGTGCCATACCACTGAGAGATCTCTCCTGATGCCTTATCCTAACAGCACATAACCTGGACTCTTTCATAGTGACAAAGGTTTCGTAAGGTAACGCCCAATATACCTGGATTTCATTAATAAAAACGTCAGCTGATCTCACAAGTTATTTGTCAGCAAGTAGAAAGGTTCAACGACCAGTGTATATTGATTTTTTTAACTCTTGTGTTACAAAGCGCGAAGCAAGCGACTGGCCTAAGAAGCTGCCCGCCATTAAATCCTATCAGCGCCCATGTGAGGGAAGTTTAGTCTGGAATTGTTCAATCTGCTGAAAGTGTGTGGGTATTTTTTTTTCTGATGTCAGGAATGACCGTATATTGAACACGGTCTTTGTTTTTAAGGAAGCACAAAGGTTGGTCACGCTGGCAGAACTGGTCATACACCTTTGAAGAGTAGTGGCGAACTGTTCTTAATCATGAATCTCATCTTGTTCACAAGTGTGTCTGATTTTTAGTTTGAACATGTCGTTTGTGGATATTATACTGTGTGTGTGAAGATTTTAATGACCCATCCTTTGAGCGTGTGTGTCTGTATGGAAAAGTAAAAGCATATACTAAACAAAATGTAGTTCCCAGCGATGTAAAGATATTTTTATTTCATGAATTTTAATGTACAATGTTTGTCAATACTCAACCAAGATAGCCCTCGTCCCGTCCCTCGCTCTCCGCTCCTCCCTCCCTTGCAGCAGACGATCACATTGTAAACTGAACTGAACGGTTGGAGTGGTGGGGGCCACACGACCATCCACCACACTCGTGTTTCACCGCACGTACCATTCCATCCAACAACGGGGTGTGGTGAAAGTGTCGTTTTGCGTCAAATGAGATGGGAGCTCTCAAAGGGACCGAACTCTCATGGTTGATCGCGCAACTGAGCAAGAATGTTCAGGTTCAAGCGAGCGTGTTCATCGTTAATGACGAAAAAAAAACAAATTCTGGTTTATGGTCAGAATAGGTAAAATAAAGCCAACTAAAGTGAAGTAAAGCAAAGTGATAAATAACAAATAATAAAATCCAAGTTTTGTGAATCTGATGGATTTAGGGCTACGAAGTACTATTCAAACCGCGTATCCCCACAAATGCTTTATTACGAGGTCATACCCTTTTTGGGATTTTTTCTCTACCCGTTTTTTTTTTAGTTCCAAAGGGTAGTG
Organism: Conus betulinus; assembly: GCA_016801955.1. Lineage (NCBI taxonomy): Eukaryota > Metazoa > Mollusca > Gastropoda > Neogastropoda > Conidae > Conus > Conus betulinus. Next base: position 467,578 of record JADBJO010000006.1, on the reverse strand, counting down.
TATCTCCACTTCTGTGAGAACTGCTATTTGTATCAAGCTGCTATTTGTATCAACATTCGTAAATAATTGTGTCATTAGTATCAGAACATACAGGTTTTCGTTGGTAAATAAGAGTCAAATTTCCAGATGGAAAAATGGGAGTGTGGTGGTTCCCACAAAAGGAGGGAGAGAGGAGGGAAGGAAGAGGGAGGAAGAGAAATCAAGAAGGTTCGTTAAAAAAAAAAAAAAAAGGGAAATAGTTTGAGGACCATTTGTAACAAAAACCTTAAACATTATTTGTCGTTTTGACTCATTTCTTAAAAAAAAAAAAAAAAAAAAAAAATAACAGTATAACTGTGTCAGCACTCCAACCTACATTAAAAAAAAAAACAACAGACGCTTGTATCATACAACAAAAGATCTTCACGCTATTGTTTATCAGTAGTAAAATGCACAGACCGTGCATGATGAGCGTGTGTCAGTATGAGAAAAATATTTGCTGTTACCTTGGATAAATGTATACAAGGTTCTTGATAATGGAATCTTATTTCCGTGTAGAACATTTTCGGAAAGGCATTTAATCAACAGAAGATGTCAGGTATGTTTTAAATAGCTTAAAGCAATATTTTCAGAGCATTCAATAATATATGGATCACAAGAAAACACGCGAGCGAGCGCGCACGCGCTCTCTCTCTCTCTCTCTCTCTCTCTCTCTCTCTCTCTCTCTCTCCCCCCCCCCCCCCCCCCTCTCATTTGTTGTCTGCTTTGTCTTTATAAATTTTAAGCGATGTGTTAATACTAGTGTGGGTATTTGTATCTAGAGACTCAGCAGATATGATAGCTGAGGTCCTGATTTGGCTCCTAGTAGTCCGCTGGACCCTATAAACACTAACTAACTAGAGGGATGACCTAGGGGAAAAGGGCCAGTTCGCAAGATGGTCAGTATCCCACCTCTTCCACTGCATGTTTTTGTCCCCCCCCCCCCCCCCCCCCCCCCCCCCCCCCCCCCCCCCCCCCCATTTCTCCCTTCCTTCTGTCTGCTCGTGCGTTTCTGGTACCATCCCTTGCATCCTCTATTCGCTTTCCGTTTCATGGATGGCTTGGAAAATGCTCGGTTCTATGGGAGAGGGGCGAAGGGAAGAGGGGAAATTTAAAACCGTAAATGTTTTCCAACTTTGAGACCATCAATGCTGTTATGATTAGCTACTTAATGTGTATTTACGTTATTGTCACTGTAGATTCTCTTCGTCGTGTTTTTCGGGTCTTTGTTTTTTTTTTGTTTGTTTTTTTTTTTTTTGTCTGTCTTTCTTTCTTCTTTTCTTTTTCTTTCTTCTTCTCCTCTTTTCTTTCTTTCTTTCCTTCTTTCCTTCCTGTTTCTTTTAGGTTACATACAGAATGAACATTTTATTCTAGGAAATATTAGCACAAAAAAAAACCCTGACGCTCTGTGTCAAACGCCAGAATGTTAAGTCCGCCAGAGAATGTCAATTAATGATAGAACATACACACTTGCAGGGTGCCTGAGAGTCGTGACAAAAAAAAAAAAGGGGGGGGGGGGAGAGCAGGTCGGAGGTTTCCACCTTTATATACGAATAAAAAGGGGGCAAAATGAGAGAGAAGATAGTTTTTTTAAAAAAAAAAGGAAAAAATAGGTGGTTGGAGGACGCCATTTAGGATTCGGCTTAGGATTTAGGATTTAGGATTATGACTATGGCAGGTTCATGTCTGTCAGTGTATGTGTTGACTTTGTTTCATTCAGTCACTTGTCTTACGGTCTTTGAGTATGAGGCGGGAGTGAGATGTGAGTATGCGTGAGTGCGTGTGTGTGTGCGCGTGTGTGTGTGTGTGTGTGTGTGCGCGCGCGCGCGCGTGCGCGCGCCACATTTCTTCCCAAATTTCTGCATAATTCGCTATGGGTGTCACGTGTGTCCAGGTTTCACGGACTCTGGCGATATGTGTGACCACTGACGTTTTTAGATGATTGATCAAAAAAAAAAAAAAAGTATATGAGAAAAATATGCTTTGATGGATGACATTTGATTAAAAAAGAAACAAAACAAAAAAAGAAAAGCATTCATGACGTATTGTTGTCGCCGGATATGGAATGCGGTGTCGATTTATGGCAGGCATCTGGCTCTGGTGTGGCTGTATTAATTGTGGTAATACGGGGCTGTTTTTCGTTAAAAACACTAGAATGGAAACTAATACGGAATTTTTTTTCCTGAAACCCCCCCCCCCCCCCCCCCCCCCCCCCCTTTCCTGCTCTGCCCTAGCAGTTATAATATCTTTTGGCTATCAATCCAAATTTCGTTTTAATCAGAGAGGGACGGAGACAGGAAGAGGGGCGGGGGGGGGGGGTCGGGGTAGAGAGGGAGAGAGAGTGGAGGTGAGAGGGAGAAAGATTGGCCATTCAGTGCAGATCAGTTACACAGAGCCAAAAGCAATGGAAAACGGACTGAACCAAGTCACTTTTTACAATACCAGTTACAATGAAAATCGACATTTCCTAATTTGTTTCTATTACATTTTGTTGCCATTTGAATACTGACAATTTGAATACTGACAAGATAAGATGATGAAAAAACTCGATGTCGCCAGC